>JAGFNQ010004584.1:127780-229211 GCA_024364735.1 Boesenbergia rotunda | reverse complement strand
TAGATCCAAGTTTAACAAGTAGTAATTTAAAAGTACACTTCAATAATTGGCTTCCAGGCCATGGCGAGGCACAGTGGCCTTCTTTGGCCGAAGCCTTATTGGAGCCAACAACCATTTTCTAGGCAAAGCCGCTTAAAGAAGTTGAACTTTTAACTTACTCATTGAAAACCTTGGTACTAAATAGTACAAGATTCAAATTAACTTTGAAGCTAATCCTAAGTGCCCACCTGGGCAGCGGCTGATTTTAAGGTGCCAACTAGTTTGGAGCCTCCCCCTAAATTGTAGACTGGGTGTCTAGGGTCAATGTAATGGATGTCCCTTTTTGGGACATAAAATTGATTCTGACCTACTTGCTTTGTTAGATAAGCTTTCGGGACCCACGCTTTTCGTTGATTTTTGCGGGGGGTGGATAAAGGAGATAAAAGATCTTTGGTTCGATCTTGATTTATATCCTATCCCAGATTTGTTGTACATGCCCTTTTGTGATCCAAGAATAAGGTCAAGGTTCTTGGATCGGGTTGGTGAAAGTTGCTAGTAGATCCTTAAGTTTTAGGACTTCACCGTTTAGGGTTAAGTTTTCAGTTTCAAGCTCAATTAATTTTTGATTTTGAGTTTGTTCAGTTAATGTTCTGGTATTAATTAATTGCTCCTTAAGGTCTTGATTTTCCTTAAGGAGCTGTTCATTTCTAGATTCAGATGCAAGCAATTTTTTATTCAAGACAGAAATAATTTTAAAGAACTTTTCATTTACTGAATCTAAATATACCTTAGTAGAGCCGTCTGAAAATAGTCCGATCTCTTGGCTCGACTCGTATTCGGAATCCTCGTCTTGATCAGAGTCTGATTCTGGTCCGGTTGCCATCAGTGCGAGGTAGCTTGCGTTCTTCGGTTGTTCATCGTCGGAATCGTCCGAGCTTTCATCCCACGTGGCTTGAAGAGCCTTCTTCTTTTTGTTCTTAGTGGGTTGGTCCTCCTTCTTGTAAGGGCATTCATGTTTAAAGTGCCCTTTTCTGTTACAGCCGAAGCAGATCATTTTGCTTTTACCTTCAGTGCTGTAGGGCTTCATTACCTTTTGAATATCTTTCTTTGAAAATTTGCTCTTCCTTCTGGTGAACATTTTTCTTACCAAGTTCACCAGTTGTTCTTCTTCATCAGAGCCTGACTCATCTTCAGGTTCTTCTTGGACTTTTCTCTTTGATTTGGCTTCCTTTGGTGAACCTGCAAATAAAGCTAGCCCTTTCTCGACCTTGGCGTTAGTTTGCTCATGCAGCTCTAATTCACAAAATAGTTCATCCAGATTTATTTTTGAAAGGTTCCTAGAAATTTTATAGGCATCTATAATAGATGCCCATAGTGAGTTTCTAGGGAACGCATTTAACGCGTACCTTATGATGTCCCGGTTCTCCTGTTTGTGCCCGATCATGTGGAGTCCATTCAATATGTTCTTAATCCGGGCGTGGAGTTGACTTGCTGATTCTCCTTCCTGCATTTTGATGTTAAATAATTTATTCAATAATAGATCTCTCTTTGTTACCTTTGCATCAGAAGTGCCTTCATGTAATTCTGTCAATTTGTCCCATAGCTCCTTCGCCGAGTCGGTTGGTCCAATTCTGTTTAGCTCCTCTTTGGTAAGTCCGCACTGGAGGGTGTTCTGAGCTTTGAACTCGGTCTGAGCCTTTTTCTTCATCTCTGAGTTCCATCTGTCGGGCCTTAGTGGAGCATTATTTCCCTCATCCATTGGCGGTGTGTAGCCTGTTTGAACTGCAAACCACTGATCCATGTCGGTCTTCAGATAAACCTCCATCCTTCTCTTCCAGTAGGGAAAGTCTTCCCCATTAAAGAGGGGAGAGCGAGCAGTGCTATAGCCTTCACCTTGGGCCATCTGAAATAGACCACACAAAAACTTGTCCCAAGACTAGGTCTTGGATTAGTAGTGTGGTAGGAAGAGGAGAAGAGAGCGACTCGAAATGGTGTTGCACCAAATTCGAGTAAAATCAAACGAACGGAAAAATAATCCAAATCTAGGCAACAATACCTAATTTAGACTATGTGTAGCGAAAAACCAAAAATCGAAACAAAAACTGGATTTCCCCCGGCTCTTATGGTGGTTGCACCGATACAGAGCGTACCAGGCTCTGATACCACTTGTAGGATCGATGCACGTGAGAGGGGGGTGAATCACGTGCGTTTTTTAAAAAATCAAAGCGCTTTAAAAAGCGTGCACAGCGGAAACGAATGAAACGAAAAACAAACACACTAACACAGACGAGTTTTACTTCGTTCGGAGCCTTCGTCGACTCCTACTCGAAGGCCCAGGTCCCTCGGACCTTTCCGTTGGGCAATCCACTAATATTCTCTACCGGTAAGCACCGATAGAGTAAGCGAGTACAGAGGAATTGAAAGTGTGACAACCCCACACTTTCAAGCAATTAAATGTAATAAAATATATATTAAAAAAAAATATCTTTTTACCGACGTCCGGAGTAGGTCGATTCTTTCGGGGCAGCAGGACGTCGTAGGCTCGAAGTGAAGCGTTTCAGGAGCAAGGCGCGAGCGTAGAAGAACTTGAAAGCTTTGGAAGAAGTGTTGTTCAAGAATAGGGTCGAGGCCCTCTTTATATAGGGCAGGGGGCGCCCGACATGCTCGGGGCGCCCCCCACGTGGCTCTTGATCCGGCGAGCCCTCTGGTCAAGGCTGATCTCTTCATCTTCGGGATCAACTTTGACCAGGGCGCTCGACGCGCGCGGGGCGCCCGGTTAACCGGTCAAAGCGTCATCTTCAGGGCTTCGCGAGAGTGAGCTGCAGCAGCCTTCAGTGGCGTGGCACAGTGGGCGCCCGAGACACGCGGGGCGCCCGACATGCGGGGCGCCCGATACGCGCGGGGCGCCCCGAATAGCGCTGCTGTCGGGGCGTTTACCTCTCTGCTGACTTTGGGTTGACTCTGGGGCGCCCGACACATCCGGGGCGCCCAGCTCAGCTACTGCCTCCCTCCTTTGAGGCTCTCTGAGCTGCAGATACACAGTCCTTCGGTCCTGCATCCAGGGTTAGTCCAAAACAGCAAATAATAAGTTAGTTGAAACAGCCTTAGCTGTTTTGGTTCTGACTTTGGATCTCCAAAATGGAGCCCTAGGTCGAACCGACGCCTACTGTTCCCTCGACGGGGAACGCGTCCTCACTGGTTCGCTCCTCCAGTGACTTACCTCACTTACCTTGTGCAGCTCTACTTGACTTCTTGACCCACCAGGACTTCCTGCCAAGGCTCAATCACCTTGGTCTTCCTGCCAAGTCTCAACCAACTTGGTCTTCAGCCAGTTGTCAGGTCCCGCGGACCCAACTGGACTTCCCGCCATGACTCAACCATCCTGGACTTCAGCCTGGTGTCTGGTCCTAAGTCTTTCAACCCTGCACACTTAGTAAATAGGTTAAACACCAACAACCCTAACTTTAACCACTTTGTCATACAATCAAAACCCGAGTTTGACCGTTAGTGCAAACTGCACCAACAGAATAGACTCCGCAAGGGAAAGGAATACCTAAGGATGAGGTTCGCCGGAAACACTGGTTGTCGGAGCTCGAGGAGGTCGGGCGGCGGAGATCGGACGAGAGCAGGAGGAAAAGTAGAGAGTAAAGTAACGAAGGGTAAAATTGATGGGTAAAACCTATTTATACTACCGGCGGCGCAAGGAGGGTCGTTCGATGTGGAGGGAGAAAGAGGCGGTCTCAGATCCTAACCGTCCATTCCTTGTCATTCCCTAGGACTCGAAGCTTCGCCTGTACGCCGCACGAGCCATGCCGATGACGCCTCGCTGCCAGAGGCCTCCAGTCGGGAGGTGACACATGGTCTCGCATTAATGAGCGATTTGATGGGAGATCTTGCATTTAAGAAGAAAGATTAAGAGTATGAAGTGACGTGTGAGAAGGCGGGATGGGGGTTTAACCGACCGGGTTGAGAGCCTAGTCAGTCGGACTAAGCGCCTCCTTCGACTAGACTTGAAGGAGAGTCTTGTGATCCGGCCGAGTGATTTTTGAAGAGGATTGGAGGCCCGGTCGGGTTTGATTGAACCTGATCCGGATCAGAGAAGGTTCAGCCGGGTTGTCCCCGATCGTATGGGGCAGGCCTAAGGCATAGTGATAACCATCATTTTGTTGATTATTTTCGGCTCTAAAATCCATGTTTGATTCACATTTTATATGCTTAAGTTTGTAATTTTTTTAGGTTTCATGTATTCCCTTCATTTTGGCTTTTAATTCTAATCTTTGTATATTTGGGATATTTTTGGCACTAATTTGAATATCATTTTGTAGGCTTAAATTGATCATGGACCTAGATCAAATTGGGTCAGACTTGAGTCAGGATTGGATCCAGATCAAAAGGATCAAGCATCGGATTAATAGGAGTCGTCCATTCCAGAGAGCGGCTAGATCTGAGCCATCGGTCAACTTCTGGTCGATCCGAGTCCAAGATAGAATCAATCATGACCAGAGATCAAGATCTGAAAATTTCAGCCAAATCAGAAGTGATCTGACCGTTGGATCGAGCTCAAGATGTTCTAGACCATCCATTCAAGAACAAGGAAGATTTGGACCATCCGCCACTGATCTGGTCAATCTGAGCTGGGGATAGGTAGATCAGGGTCATTGATTGGGATCTGTGGAGTTTGGTTCAGATCGGAAGAGATCCGACCGTTGGATGAAGTCAGATTTATCTCAGCCGTCTGTTGCTGCCATCCTATGATTGAACCCAAAAGCTGGGTTAACTCAAGCTGAGCTCTGGCTGGGCTGAACTAACCCAAGGCTGGACTGAGCCAATTGCTGGCTGAGGTTGACCGAACCCAAAGGGGCTGAGCTGAATCCAAGCTGGAATGGACTGCTGACTAAACCGAACTGCTTGGCTGAATCAAACACGAGTTGGCTTGGCTGACCGAACTCACGCGCAGATCAAAAAGGGGCAGCATCGCGAGAGCTAGGTTATCGATCGGCTTCCACCATCACACGCAGGGCGACTCACCTTCCTCTTCATCCACCACCATCGCCGCCGGCCATTGCACGAAGCTAGGGCTAGGGGGTTCCGAATCCTAGCTGGTCGGAGCACCATCTACCTTCATCTCCACCGCAGCTTTCTCTTTCGGGGTTCGGAGAGAAAACGACCATCCATCCTTCACCCGAAGCCGGCGATCAAATTTTTACTGCATTTCTTTCTTCTATTTTTCTTTACAGCAATTCGTCCAAGTTCTTACAGTTTTCGTCAGCAGTTTCTTTCTAGCTTTCATTTACATGCAATTTCTTCATTTTCGGCAGTAGTTCTTCACCGTAATTTCCCTTCGCAGCAGCTTTGTTTCTTTGCAACAATTTCTTCTTCACAGCCGTTCTTCAGATCCAGTGGCCGATTTCCAGCAATTCGTTAGTTGTTCTCATCAGCACTCTTTCATCAGTTCTTCATTAGCTCCTCTCATCAATTACGACAGCAGATTTCTTTCCAGATAGCAGTTCTTCAATTCAGCTCATTTTCATCAGGCAGCATTTGCTTCACAGCCACAGCCGAGTTTGGTAGCTCTGTTCCACTTCCAGCAGCTTTCATCAGCTTGGTTGATTGAATTGTGTTGATAATTGAATGTTATTGTTAATTGAGGAATGTTATGTGTTTGATTTTTGAATTCTTGTATTGATGGATCTTCCACAATTCAAATGGCACTTACTTTTGTCATTTTAATTCATGCCCATATAGTGTTTGGTTAAATGCTTGTTAGAACAATTTCTTTCAATTGTGATGTTTCCTAGTGCTTAACTCTTGGTTTGTGTTGTTCTTCTTATTGCTTTAAGTTTTACGTCTTCGTTTACATGCAATTAAGCTAGGTTAGGTTAGATTTCTTTAATGTTGTAAGTTTTGTTCCATGTTTAGTTTTGTCAATTTCAAGTTGTCTTTTCTTTTCTGCAAATGTAGTTAGGTTAATTTAGATTTCATTACTTGCACTGTCTTTCTTTAATTAGAACTAGATTTCATACCTGCTTTGTCATTTCTTTTCGTAGTATAATCGTTCAAATCCAAAACCCAGTTTCATATCCAAAACCCAAAAGCAATAAGATTCAACCATGAGAATTATCATGCATCAACTACATTCGTTGGGAGACGACTCGAGTTACTCTATGCTACATTAGTTTAGAGGAATTCGGTACTTTAATTGTATTTGAAACCGTGACACGACAAAAATGGTTATCAAATTTGGCGCTGTTGCCGGGGAAGCAACTAGTTGATTTGTTTGATTTTTGCTTGTGTACTTATTTCATATCATTCTTAATTTATTTTTGTGCTTATTGTTATATTTGTTGATTTGATTTAATTTGTTTTATCTCTTTATCTACTTTTACTGCGATTTGCTTTGTTTTATGACCAGGTCTTCAGGTGGTGATTTAGAAGAATTCGACCCTGAGATTGAGAGGACTTTCAGAGCCAGGAGGAGCCAGGGCATTCTTTCTGAGACTACAGATATCCCTCCTATTCAGACTATTTTCACTCACTCAGGGAGTAACATGGCAGATCACCAAAGAACTATGAAGGAGCTCGCAGCACCAGATGCTGCATTTCAGTACTCCAGCATAGCTTATCCAGAGCTGGCGGGAGATTTCGAGCTCAGATCTGGACTCATCAATTTGCTGCCAAAGTTTCAGGGATTAACTGGAGAGGATCCAAATAGACACCTGCACGAATTCCATGTTGTATGCTCTACTATGAAGCCTCAGGGCATTTCTGAAGAAAATATCAAGGTGAGAGTTTTCCCCTTCACACTGACAGGAGCAGCAAAAGACTGGTTTTATTATCTACCTACAGGGCATGTGTCTAGTTGGATCGCTATGAAGAAGGCATTTTTGGAAAAGTATTTCCCAGCCTCCAGAACAGCAATAATTAGGAAAAGCATCTGTGGAATTCAACAAGTGGTGGGTGAGACACTATATGACTACTGGGAGAGATTCAACAAGTTGTGTTCAAGTTGCCCCCAGCATCAGATCAGCGAGCAACTTTTGATTCAGTACTTTTATGAGGGATTGCTGCAGATGGACAGAATCATGATAGATGCTGCAGCTGGAGGGGCCCTAGTGAACAAAACGCTAATGCAAGCTAGGGAGCTAATTTCTAATATGGCTGAGAATTCCCAACAATTTAGAAGCAGAGCTTTGACCACCAGAGGAGTGGGTGAAGTTCAGGTAGGTCCTACTGATCAGAAAGAGAAAAGGAATTCATTGGCAGAGATCACATCACTTATTAAGGAATTGAAGGTTAATAATGCAAATCAAGGCTCAAATCTTTCAGCAACTCCACAATCTAATCAAGTGATGAGTGTGTGTGGCATTTGCTCTAGTCAAGAGCACACCTCAGATTCATGCCCCACCCTCCAACAGGACGAGACAGTAGCAGCATTAGTAAGAGGACAATTTCAAGCAAGAAATAATCCCTACTCCTCTACTTACAACCCCGGTTGGAGGAATCATCCAAATTTGAGGTACGGGAACGCTTTCTGCCAACAAAACCCTCAACCGCAGCCCTCACAGCAGCCTCTACAGAATTTCCAGCAGCCCCAGCAAACTCAGAATAATCAACAAGTTTTTCAGCCGTCGAACCAAAATTTTCAGCCTCTATTTCAGCCTAATTCCCAACAAACTCAGCAGCAATTTCAGCAACAATTTCAGCAATTCGAACCTCAATTCCAGCAATATCATCAAGGGCAGCAAGGTTTCAATCATTTCCATCTTTCCAAACTCAAAACCAACAAAATTTTCAGCCTTCCCAGCCCTATAATCCGATTTCACAGCCCTACAATCAAGGGTTTCAAAATCAGAATTTTCAGCCCTCGCCACAGAATTTTTCATTTCAAAATCAGAACTTTCAAGGTTACAATGCCCAGCAAGGTTTCCAAGCATGTCAGCCCTCCACTCAGCCCTCTTATCAGCCCCAATTCAAACCGCAGCAGGGTAATGTTTTTCAGCCTTCTACTTCATCGTTTCAGGGACCTTCAAAACCCTATGCTAACCAAGGAGGCTATGGGGGATCAAATGGAGGAAATGATCAGCAACAACAAATGATGGAGATGCTACAACAAGTTGTACAAACACAACAACAACAACAAGCTTGGCAACAACAACAACAAGCTTGGCAACAACAACAACAACAACACAATCAAAACATTGAGAGGCAAATGGGTCAATTGGCTAGCGGGATTAATCAAAATCAAGTTCAAGGATCAAGTCAACTCCCTTCCCAAACTGTTCTTAATCCTAAAGGAAACGTGAGTGCTATTACATTAAGGAGTGGGAAGGTTACAACATCTCAAAACGGTCCAAGAGCTGAAATTTCAGAAAACCGGACAGCAACTTCAATTCCAACCCAAAACAGCCATGAAATGACTTCAAATTCAGCTGATGCCACCCCTAGCCCATGCCCAACTCCCTCCTCAAGTAACCCTCCAAATTTGCTGGAAAACGGAGAAGAAATCAGTGCCGAGACGCAAGGTATAGCAGCCACTTCGCAGGGGACAGCAACCAAAATTTCAGCCTCTCCACTTCCGGCCAAAGAAGATGATTTTAGGGTTCCCTTACCCTTTCCACAGCGGAAGACACTAGCCAAAAAGCAAGTGGAGGAGGAGAAGGCTAAGGAATTCAATGAACTAGTGGAACTTTTTAGCAAGGTAGAGATCAATGTACCTTTGTTGACCATGATCAAGCAAATTCCAAAGTATGCTAAGTTTTTGAAAGATCTTTGTATTCACAAAAAGAAACTTAAGGAAAATGAGTTGGTCAGCTTTGGGAAGAATATTTCAGCACTTATCCACACCATTCCTCAGAAGTGTGAAGACCCAGGGGTATTTACTGTTTCTTGTGAGATAGGGAGCACCATATTCCATGATGCTATGTTAGATTTAGGAGCTTCCATAAATGTGATGCCCAGGTCAGTATTTCAGATGCTCGGCATAGGCCCTTTACAGCCCACTGGTGTGATAATACAGCTAGCGGACAGGAGTCAGACCCACCCAGTAGGTATGATTGAAGATGTTTTGGTGAAGGTAAAGGAGCTAATATTCCCTGCAGATTTTTATATCTTGGATATGGAGGGAGATTATCTTGCACACCGTTCTCCGCTTATTTTAGGAAGACCATTTCTAAAAACTGCCAGAACCAAAATTGATGTATATGCTGGTACACTTTCCATGGAGATCGGAGACACGGTGGTTCAGTTTAGCCTTTTTGATGCTATGAAGCATCCGAGAGAGGATCACTCCATCATGAGCATGGACATTCTTGAGGAGCTGGCGCAGACAGAGTTAGAGGCTGAGGGATTTTTATCTGATTTTTCTAGAGGAGCTATTGATTCAGAGGAGGCTGAGAGAGTACTTACTGCAGAGACTGAGGATTTTTCAGAAGACATTTCAGATGCATTTCCAGCTAGAGAGATTTTTCTAGGTGTAGGGGATTGCACAGAGCCCCAAGGATCACCTATTTTTCTTGATATTCAAAGTGTAGGGGATTGCACAAAGCCCCGAGGATCACCTATTTCTACTGAAGAAGACCAGAGTGAACTGAAGCCATTACCAGGCCATTTGAAGTATGCATACCTAGGAGAGGAACAGACTTTTCCCATGATTATTGCACAACATTTGGAGTCAGAACAAGAAGAAAAATTATTGCAAGTCCTGAGGCACTACAAGAAGGCAATTGGGTGGACTTTATCAGATATACCAGGTATCAGCCCAGCTATCTGCATGCACAGGATATTTTTGGAAGACAATGTCAAACCTGTGAGGCAACCACAAAGGAGACTCAACCCACTTATTTTGGATGTTGTAAAGAAAGAGGTGACTAGACTTCTACAGGCATGTATCATTTACCCTATTTCTGACAGTCAGTGGGTTAGTCCTATTCATGTGGTGCCCAAGAAATCCGGAGTGACCGTGGTGGCAGATGAAAGTAATGAATTAGTGCCCACCAGAGTTAAGAATTCCTGGAGAGTCTGCATTAATTACAGGAAGCTCAACAAGGTCACAAGGAAAGATCACTTCCCTTTACCATTCATTAATCAGATGCTTGAGAGACTAGCAGGGAAGTCGCATTATTGTTTCTTGGATGTATTTTCAGGCTATTTTCAGATTTGCATAGATCCAGAGGACCAGGAGAAGACCACCTTCACTTGCCCCTTTGGTACTTTTGCCTACAGACGTATGCCCTTCGGACTCTGCAACGCACCTGGTACATTTCAGAGATGCATGGTAAGTATATTCGATGAGTTGCTAGAGGACTGTATGGAGGTATTCATGGATGATTTTTCAATTTATGGCACGTCTTTTGATTCATGTTTAAATAACTTGTCTAGGATTTTACATCGTTGCATTGAAACTAACCTTGTTCTTAATTTTGAAAAATGTCACTTTATGGTAGAGCATGGGATAGTACTTGGACACATAGTCTCTCAGAAAGGTATTGAGGTAGATCCTGCTAAAATCAGTGTTATTTCTTCTTTATCTTACCCCGTATGCGTACGGGATGTTCGTGCTTTTCTTGGACATGCAGGATTTTACCGCAGATTTATTAGAGATTTCAGCTTGATTTCTCGACCCTTGACACGACTTTTGCAGAAAGATGTTGAGTTTCATTTTGATGAAAAATGCAAGGAAGCTTTTCATAGACTCAGGGAGGCTCTTACCTCAGCTCCTATTATTACATCACCTGACTGGACTCTACCATTTGAATTAATGTGTGATGCTTCTAATTTTGCAATGGGAGCTGTTTTAGCACAGAGGGTTGATGGAGCACCACATGTCATTTGCTACGCCTCCAAAACCCTAGATGCCGCCCAAGCCAACTACACCACGACTGAAAATGAGCTTCTTGCCATTGTCTTTGCTTTGGATAAATTCAGATCTTATTTATTATGCTCACATGTGATTATTTTTTCTGATCATGCAGCTCTCAAATATTTATTGAAAAAGCCTGATGCAAAACCTAGATTGATCAGATGGATGCTTCTACTCCAAGAATTCGACCTAGAAATCAGAGATAGAAGTGGAAAAGAGAACTTAGTTGCAGATCATTTGAGCAGACTTGAAGGAGATGGATCTCCTACCACCATTGATGATGATTTCAGAGATGAGCACTTGATTTCAGTGCATGGTGAGACACCGTGGTATGCAGACCTAGTTAACTTTCTTGTTGCACATGTATTTCCCACTCAATTTTCTAAAGCTCAAAAAGATAAATTAAAAAGTGATGCAAAGTTTTATGTGTGGGATGATCCTTGTTTGTGGAAATTTTGTAATGACCAAATAATTAGGAGATGCGTACCAGATCATGAGTTTTCTTCTGTCCTTACTTTTTGTCATTCATCAGCTTGTGGGGGGCATTTTGGACCCCAGAGGACTGCCAAGAAAGTATTAGAGTGTGGATTATACTGGCCCACCCTTTTTCATGATTCACATGTTTTTTATAAAAATTGTGATAGATGTCAGCGAACTGGGAACATAGGAGCGAGACATGAGATGCCCCAAAACACTATGCTTTACTGTGAGATTTTTGATGTTTGGGGGATAGATTTTATGGGACCTTTTCCTGCATCTTATGGTTATCTATATATTTTACTTGCTGTGGATTATGTTTCGAAATGGGTGGAGGTCATTCCCTCCAAGACTGATGATTCTTCTGTTGTTTGTAGTTTTGTTAGGTCACACATTTTCTGCAGGTTTGGAATTCCAAGAGCAATAATTAGTGACCAAGGATCTCATTTCTGTAACAAACACATGAAGGCATTGCTGAGCAAATATGGGGTGGTATATAAAATCTCTACATCCTATCATCCCCAAACAAATGGACAGGCTGAGATTTCCAACAGAGAGATAAAATCCATTCTAGAGAAGACAGTTGGGCCCACTAGAAAAGACTGGAGCAAGAGGCTAGAGGACGCACTCTGGGCCTACAGAACAGCATACAAGACGCCGATCAGCATGTCACCCTACCGCTTGGTTTATGGTAAGACTTGTCACCTCCCCATGGAAATAGAGCACAAGGCATATTGGGCGGTGAAAGCTTGTAATTTCGATGCTACCAAGGCGGGAGAAGAGAGAAAATTGCAACTCCAAGAACTTGAAGAGATTCGATTAGAAGCATTTGAAAATTCAAGGATCTACAAGGAGAAGACCAAGAACTTCCATGACAAGCACATTGTGAAGAAAGATTTCCAAATTGGTGACAAGGTGTTATTGTACAAATCAAGGCTCAAATTGATAAAAGGTAAATTAAGGTCAAGGTGGGACGGTCCATTTATTGTAACCAATATTTTTCCCTATGGTGTTGTGGAAATTCAAGATGCATCTAACGGTTTTATTTGGAAAGTTAATGGCCACCGGCTCAAAAGGTACTTTGAAGAGCTAAAGGAACTAGAGGTGGATGGGTTGGACATGAACGAAGCTATCTACCCAACTTAAGGGGAGTTCATTTTCTCTACCATTTATTGTACATATCATTTTCATGTTGCTAGGAATAAATGTTTCTCTTTTTAAAGTAAGTAGTGGATAATAAATTCTTAGGAAACATGACATGAATAAAATCATTGTAAATACCATGTCTTTTATTTTAGCACTTTTTCTTGCATGATTAGGAATAAATGTATCCCTCTAGGGTAACTTATTGTCATTTTAGAGTCTTTTGAAAATAAATTAAATTTGGTTGTTAAAACTTAGGGTTTGAGTTCATGGATGAAATCGTGGATGCTTGAGTACTACTTTTCCTTAGATTCTTGATTGAGGACTTGAGATGAATTATTTTTGTCTAGTGAGAATTAGCCTTATATTTGTGATACACATATGTTATTGTACTCTAGAACTTACTTAAGTTTTTTCAAAACCATATTTCGTTGATTGGATCACATCTATGAAGACTAATCATATTGTTTCCCTTTTTCCATGATCATACTTGATACATACTCTTTTTAATTTGTCTTTCCTTATCCCTAATCTTAACCCCAATTTTTCTATGGATTTGTTTGCTTGGGATGTTTTCTTGATGCTATTTTGCCCGAGACGGACAAAGATTTAAGTGTGGGGGAGTGATTAGTGTTTTTGAAAACATTTTGTATCAAGGAAGCATTTGGATCCAAAAGAAAAAAAAAATTCTGCAATTGGAAGGATCAAAGTGAGTTAAGTTTTGTATCAAAAATGAGCAAGAAGAAGTGGTTAAGGATGGAAATCAATTGAAGCATCTAGAGTTTTCATCATCAATAGAAGATCCAAGAAGAAAACAGTGAGAAAAAAATTGTTTGTGCCAAAGTGAATGAAAATTTTTGCATGAAACTATTTTAGGGCAGAAATGGTTGGGGCTTGCAGTTTTTCTTTGCTTGAGAAATCAGAAGCAATCTGCTAGAGCTGAATTTGAGCTGAACACAAGCTGAGTTTGCAGCTGAACATAATCTGAATTAAAACTGAGAAAAATTGAGCAAAGGCTGAGAAAGTCAAAGCTGGAAATTCGGAACTGCATTGCAATGGTGGAGTTCACAGCAGCTGAGTTGAAGAACAAATCTTTGCATTCGGTTGAGAAGAAAAAAATAATAAACTGCAACAAAAGAAGAAAAGAATGGCACGCAAGTGAGAAAACAATCTGAATCTGCACTGCTTGTAATCTGCCGAGTGCTGGAATCTGATCTCCAGCTGAAGACAATCTGAATTGAAGGGCTGATGAAGTTGGAATTGAAGCCAAGTAGCTGCTGAGATCAGCAGAGAAGAACAAAACAGAAAAAAGCAGTGAGATAGTTTTTGTACCAAATTGAAATTGAATTGGTTGGTTTAAGCTGGCTATGCATTCGGGAATTGAGTGCATGACATGCCAGAATATGTTGAACTCATCCATTATTGACCAACACAGAGGAAAGGTGGCTGTATGGACAGCTGTATAGAATTTGAGAGATGGAACAAAAGCATTAGAAAAAGAAAAAAAAAGAGAAAATTCTGAAATGTTTGTGTCAAAGAGAGTAGCTATTCATTGGAAGCTCATGGCAAGGCTGAGTTGAAGTTGACTCTGATCAGAATTCAAGTACATAGTGATTGAACAAGCAGCTGGCCTAAAGAAAAAAATCAATAAAGAACAAAGAAGAAGAAAATCTGCAATGAGAACTTGGAGTTGCCATTTCTTTGTGCCAAATGTGTTGATCAGTCCATTTGAATGCTCACGGCAGTGTGATTGGAAGCTAGTTCTGATAAGGAAGCGTAGCTGAACACAATTGAAATTGTATACATCTGAAGCAATGGAAAAATCTGTGCCATTGAAAAAAAAAAGAGAAACAAAAATCTGTGCAGTGCAGAAATGGAAGTGCAAATGAATTGAGTTGAAACTAATGTGGCTGCTGCAAGGGATGCTAAAAAGGACTCAAAACAAACCCACTCGAAGCCCAAGAGGTTTTGGAGAGCAGCAAGTTGATACTTAAGCTGAAAATTCAGTTATGAAAGGAGGAAAACCAATAAAAATGCTATGAAGGCAGTTTGTACCAACTTGCAACCTAATATGAGTTTTTGAGTCTATAAATCAAGGCAGTAGGTATAGGAATGTATCTGAAATTGTTAGGCACATCCACTGCTGATCAAAGGAGAAAGAAATGTGGTTGATTGGATTTTTCAGATCAAGAAACAGATAAAGAAAAAAGGATGCAGTGGGATGAATTCGAAACAGCTGGGATCAACCCTTCCATCTCTATTTGATGCTAACTGCCAACCAGAAAAATGCAGGAGTTTGCAAGGTTTGAGATTAAAGCCGTGGAGCTAGAATCTGATGCAGGAAAATGCAAGAAAAATTCGAAACAATTGCAGAGCAGAAAATGGAAGAAGTTGGCTGAAATTCAACTTTGTGGGCAGAATTTTCAAGTGAAACCATTCAAACTCTACACTACACTGATGGATGCTAACTGATGTAAGGCAACCAGAGAATTGCAAGGTATCAAAGTGATGTTGAGAAGCCGAAATCTAGAAAAAAAAAAAAGAGAACAAATGATGGAAGTGTGCCAACTTGTAAAGGATTGTGTATCAAGAGTGAGTTGCAAGGGTGGTTTAGTGAAGGTTGAATGTTGAGCAACTATGTTAATTGATATCATATGCTCTCTGATACAAATCTGATCCACAATTCCACTAGAAGAATTCAGAAGAAAACAAAAGAGATTAAGTGGCACACAATTGAGTTGGCACCATGAATCAAGTGAAGTTTCTTCTCATCCAAATTAAAGCTTTGTTCCAATACATTTTGACTTTACAAGAAAGAAAGAAGGCAGAAATGAAATCAGCAGCTGATCATTAAAAAAATGAGGAGAGAAGAGAAAGGAAAAAAAAATGGCACACAAGAGCAAATTGGCAAAATGAGGTCAAGGAAAGTTTTTTCATCCAAATCAAAGGCAATTATTCAAGTTTGACTTCACAACACTTTTGAGATCATTAGGGGACTGTATAGAGAAGCAAAGAGCATCAAAAATATCCTCAAGCACTCAAGTCTTCCACTTTACCCATTTTTTCATTTTCTTGGCTTTTATTTCCATTTTCCATGTTTTCATTTGTTTTTGTAGATGTGAATCCTAATCATGACTAATGGTGGAGAGTAGATAACAAGCAAGCCTATGGTAGTGCAAGAAGCATGTGTGTTTGAGTGAGCTCCACTTCCATCATCAAGTTAGAACTTAAGGAGAGAGCCACCAAAATTTTCCTTGAAAGGCTAGTGAGTTAAATTCATCTCAATGACTCATGATGGAGGAAAAGGCTAAGTTGTTGATTTAAGGACAAGATACTAATCCATAGAGCTTAGATTTATGAGAATTGACAACCTTAGGTAATTTCTTTTCATTTGTTTCTAATTATGCTTAAGAAAACCCAAGGGATACATACTTAGTGTTTTCGCGAGACGCTCAAGCTCAAGTGTGGGGGAGTTGATAAGTACCATTTTATTGATTATTTGAGTTGCTAAAATCCATGTTTGACCTATGTTTTTATTTTTTAATTGTGAAATTGCCCTAGGTTTTAGAACTTACTCTTATTTTGGACTTAATTGCAAATTTACACATATTTGAATTATTTGGTCACTAAATTCTTGATCTATTTTTGTAGGCATGAAAGGTTCATGGATCTAGGGCATATTGGGTCAAACTTGAGTCGGAAATGACCCGGATCGAGTTATCAAGATTATGATTAAATCTGGGCCGTCCGATTCAAAAGCGGCTAGATCTGAGCCATCCGGGACCATCTGAAGCAATCCGAGCTAGGGTTAGGGTTGATCAAGCATTCTGATCAAGATCTGAAGGTTTCATCCCAATCAGAGTTCAATCAACCATTGGATCAAGCTCGGAGGGTTCTAGATTGTCCATTTAAAGATTAGGTTGATCTGGACCATCCGTTGCACATCTGGAGGATCCGAGCTACCACGAGGCAGATCCTGACCCCTGATCAACATCCTCAAAGTTTGGCTCAAATCAGAGCAAGATCGGCCGTTGGATTTCCTCAAATCAATCTGAGCCGTCCAATGCTAATTACTTAAGGAAAAATCCTGCGCAGCTCACCCTCGTCGCGTCTTCGCCGTTCTTCATCGTTTTCGTTTGTTCTTCATCGTTTCCGCAAATTCTTCATCCAAGAAGGCGTGACCACCTCGATTTCATCCGTAGATCATAATCTGAATCCTTGGAAGACAGTTTCGATCAAGAATTCAGCTCGACTTCCATCCGGACAGAGTTGTTGAGGGTTTCGCATTCTCTGTGGTCTGGGAGCTTAAATCTCAGTTACAATCAATTTCAGATCACCTGAGCCACTTGTAGGGGTTCTCAGGTGAGCTCAGGTCGTCTCCAAATCTTCATCGCAGCTCAACAAGCCGAGATTGAAGAGCTCGGATCGGAATTTTCCCAGCTGAAGCAGTTTGAGCAGAATTGATGGATTGAAGTTGTTTTCCACTGATTTGCTGAGCCTAGGGGTTTGAAGCCAGCTCTTGCTTGACGACCAAGAAGATTTTGAGCTCTGGAAGGAATCAAGGAGTAGTTTAATTAGTTTACAATTCAGTTTTTACAGTAGTTTCATTTCTGCGCAACTCTGTTCTAGATTTTCAGTTTTATCAGCTGTCTTAGTTTGTATTTCTGAATTGTTTGGTTTCATTAGGTTTTTAATCTTCGAGTTCAGTAATTTAGGAACTTGTTTAGTGATCAATAGAGTTAATTTCAGTTAGATTTCACTTCATTGTTTGCGTGCCATTTTGTATTGCTTGCGTATCAGTGAATTTCAGAAATTTTCAATTTTCAAATGTAGTTTAGTGAATCAGATTTGTCCAAGCTATTTCTGTAGTTAACAAGTTTCGATTCAGTAATTCTTAGCAGCTAGGTAGTTTGTTAGTGAGTAATTGCAATTGTTTTAGTTTGTTTCGCATAGTTTAACTCTGCATTTCAGTTTGTATCCTTGAGTATCAGATTCTGTCCTGTTTCTGTTTTTCTGAAATTTCGTGACTGCCTTTGCAATTTCTGCACATTAGTTGAGGGGATCTGAGTTATTATTTTCCATTCAATTGCTTCTGAATTTACATTTGATTTTTTTGCCTCAGTTGCATATGCTTTACATCAGCTTATAATATTGCAATTGGCATGATTTTCAGCACATAGTTTTCCTTGTTTACGTGCCAAATTGGATGAATTCCTGCACTTTGTATCAAGAGGCAGCTGTGGCATTGTTTGGTATCAAGTAGCCACGATTTTTAGTGTGTTTTATAGCTTGAAATAATCTAGCATTGCAATTGGTCATTTCTGAACATTCCCTTGCATTTGCTTGTTTCCATCGATTGCATCTAGTTGTGTTGAGTTGTTTGAATGTTTGGTTATTAGATTTTGTAGCTAACATTAGTGTTAAGTTGTTTGCTTGCGAAAATCATCATTCACTGCTCCATTTCTTAGCTTAGCATTTGTTTGCAGTTTGAATTTAGATTTGCCTTTCCAATTTCAGTTAAGTCTTTTGGTTGATTCAATTTCCCTTTGATTGAGCTATTACTTGCTATCTATCTCTTAATTCCTTTGTGTAGTTTTCCTTTCTTTTTCTTGTGTTTCATTTCCAAATTTACAAACCAAAACCCAATTACTTATTTGAAACCCAAAAACACAAACGACACATAAACCAAGCTCGAATCAAAAACTTCAACTAGTCCCGAGGAAAAATACGACCTGTGGCCCCTTTACTACGTTTTCATATTTTTTATTGCAAAAAAAGGATTTCCAGCATTTTATAAATATCTAAATTTGAGACCCACATTCGTGACAGTCTATTTTTGGTCCGTCACATAGCGGGAAGGATGGGGGTCGAGACAGATAGGACCCCGGTTCAACTTCAGACACCCGAGGTCGGCCACTCGGGTTCAGACACCCGAGGTTGGCCACTCGAGGTCAGGCACTCGGGGTCGGTCGCTCGAGTTCAGACACCCGAGGTCGACCACTCGGGTTCAGACACCCGAGGTTGGCCACTCGGGGTCAGACACCCGAGGCCGGCCACTCGGGGTCAGGCACCCGGGGTCGGCCACTCGGGGTCAGGCACCCGGGGTCGGCCACTCGGGGTCGGACGCCCGAGGTCGTTTACTCGGGTCAAGTGTCCCTGGCCGAGCGCTCTAAATTCGCCCTGCGCGCGGAGACCTCGGATCCAAACTTACCCGATTGACTCAAACTACAAGTTAAGGCGGGCCGACCAAACAGCTCTAAAACCATCTCTGTAATAATAATGTAGTAAACCTCTGGCACAATTATCACCTGACAGAGCCGACGAGTGTTAATGAACTTCAGGAGTGACAGGTTTGACAGAGCGTCAGGCGGCTGTGGCAGTCTCACAAAGTTGATAAAGCTGCTACCGGTTTAGTCTGTCAACTGATCATTCCTTAATGAGACAGAATATTTCTGACATGGCAGAGGGCTTTCCTCCCCCTATATAAACCCCCCCCCTTTAAGCTCCAAAGAGGGGGGATTTGGCTGTCATGGCAGAGGGCACGTTTAGTTTGTGTTTTCTAGTTTGTTTTTTATTTTTATTTTTCGTAGAAAATATGATTTTTTGAAAACATATTTGATTTGCATTTTCTAACTTTGTTTTCTAGAAAAAATCATAGCGTTTTCTGGAAAACTAGAAAATGAAATAAAATTATTTTCCAGAAAACGAAAAAATATGATTTTCTGGATAATGAAAATGAAAAATAAAACAAACCAAACGCCCCCTAAATCTCTCGGGCTAAAAACACTCAGAAGTGCTAAAACATGATATAATGTATCATTGATTTGTAAATTGACAGAATTCTACGGAAGAAAGCTTGACATACGTTGCAGAGAGCAACACGTTAAGCGGGAGAGGAAAGTATTTTGGTAGTTTCAGGGAAGGAACTAGTGTTCCCACATTACATATGTACAGCCTAAAGTAGTGACCAGAGGAGAATTTTATTTTTGCCGCCATTTGAAAGGTGCAATGGTTGTCAATTTCTTAGGCAGTAGCAGCTGCATCTTCTTCAGCCATTTGCGACACAGGAAGAAGAGTGCAGATGAGGTTGCGGTCGCCGTACACGTTATCGACACGCCCTATAAAGTAAACCACAGCAAACACTGGTCACAGTTTGTTCTCTTGATGGTAATCAAAGAGATGTCTGGGTAATCAAGTACCTGTAGTCGGCCAGAACTTGGCGCCCCGGAGCCAAGCAGCAGGGAAAGCTGCATACTCCCTCGAGTAGGGTTTGCTCCAGGTGTCGGCCATTAGCAATGAAGGAGGATGAGGAGAACCCTGCAGATAACATTTGTTGTTAATATCAATCTCAAGGGAGAAACGATTAAATGCTTCGATACCTTCAGAACATTGTTGTTAATATCAGCTTTTCCACTCTCAATCTGTGCAATTTCTTCCCTAATCGAAATAAGGGCGTCGCAGAACCTGTCTAACTCTGCCTGAAGGTATGAACATCATTGCTTAAAGTGATGGTCTATGGGATACATTTGAGGAAGTGAGAAACGGTGGTAGATTGATACCTTGCTTTCACTCTCTGTGGGTTCGATCATGAGTGTCCCTGGCACTGGCCAAGACATCGTTGGTGCATGGAATCCGTAATCCATTAGACGCTTGGCAACATCTTCAGGCTCGATTCCAGCAGTAGTCTGCAATGGTTCGAATTTACAAACATCAAAATCAAATGTATGTTACAAGTTCGTATGGATGGCAACAAGTTCGTTTTAAAAACCTTGAACCCCCTCAAGTCTACTATGAATTCATGAGCAACGGTTCCATTGACTCCTCGGAAAAGAATAGGATAATAGTTCTGCAGTAAACATAAAATGGTTAGAGAATCTAAAACAGAATGGCTGAAACAAATATAATTTGGAAAAAGATGATTTTTTAGTCATCATCAAGTTTCTTTACATTTCCTTGTAGAGTTTCAAATAAAATGAGCATTCTCTGAAGGACGTGAACATTCACACGGCTTAGCACTCAATAGTGTAAATCAAAAGTTACCTCGAGGCGCTTTGCCATGTAGTTCGCATTGAGTATCGCAATCTTTGAAGCTTCGGTTAACCCCTTGGAACCCATCATGGCTATGTATGTGTATGAGATTGGCAGAATGAGTGCAGATCCCCATGGTGCTGCAGAAATGGTACCAAGTGGCTGAGCCTTCTCAGGGCGAGGTATCCCACCAGTAGGCACCTAAGGTCACAAAAAAGGAGGGAATCAATCAAATATCGAATATTATAAAACAACACAAAATGCAGAAATCCCTATTTTTTTCTCAGATGACATCAAGAGAATACAGAGATGAGACATAGAAAATGAGGTGTCTCAAACTGTGCAACAGTAATACAAAAGTTCAATGCTGCAAGCTGAAAAATTCATACCACGGGGTGTGATGGTAAAAATGGAGCCAAATGCTTCTTCACTCCAATAGGTCCCATTCCTGGGCCACCTCCGCCGTGTGGGATGCAAAATGTCTTGTGGAGGTTAAGGTGGCAGACATCAGCTCCAATAAAGCCGGGACTAGTCAGGCCAACCTGAATAAAACATAAGAATCAACGCTAAGATTTGCAACTTCCAGAAATACCTACTGTCAACGCCTAAGAAGGCATGTATTGATCCTTTTTTAAGCATTATGAGACGGAGCTAAATTTCTATCTTAATTTCTAACAAACTACATTAAAACTAACTAAGTGAAGAGAATAGCAGTAGGAATTACAAAATAGCTAAACTACTGGACCAAAATGATCAAACTTAAGATAGTCATATTGTTTTGACTTATCGGCATTTTTTTAGATGTCAAGGAAGAAAGTAAACTTAAGAGCAATGTAGCAAAAGGAGAATTAACAATCCTCATTTTACAAAATGGGGCAAGGCATTGTCACGCCATGAGCAATGCACAATGTTCCCAACCGTGCATTTGCTTAGAAGCCATTTGACCAAGGCATTGAGCATACAGTTTATCCACAACTACGATTATATTACTTTCCAGATAATAGAATATCGAACAACTGCCTTCAGGGCATCCAAGGATTGAATGACTGACCTGAGCATTCATGTTAGCACCATCCATGTAAACCTGTCCACCATTGTCATGGATAATCTTGCAAATTTCATCAATGCCTTCTTCATAGACTCCATGAGTAGATGGGTAGGTAACCTGGAGAGAGACAAATCAATACGTGAAGCACAAATATAATAAAATAAAATACTTCTGATAAAGGATACAATTAAATCCTCATAATGCTTAATATTACAATATGCAAATTAAGGGTACATCTTTCTTACCATCAGAGCAGACAAATTGTTCTTGTGGGCCTCAGCTGCTTTTCTTAATTCTTCTATGTTAATATTACCCTTGGAATCTGTTCCAACAGCAACAATCTTCATTCCACACATAGCTGCACTTGCTGGATTTGTCCCATGAGCAGAAACAGGAATGATGCAGACATTACGATGGCTATCTCCTCTTGACTAAAAGATTTTACCAAGGAAACACATAAATGATAAAGTCTAAATCTAAATAGTTAATTTCTTAACTTAGTTGCCTCAGCTTCCAGATGACATACAAGATGGTAAGCACGAATGACCATGAGCCCAGCATATTCACCGGCGGCACCAGCATTTGGTTGCAATGAGAAAGAATCAAATCCAGTGATTTTGCACAGAAGCTCACCAAGATCATCAAACATTTCCTGTCACAAACCAAACAAGAAGGGTAAGTAGAAAGTTGGGTTCATACTTCAAATAGGATAGAGAAAATAAATGCATATTACTTGGTATCCTTGAGTCTGGTCAGTAGGGGCAAAAGGGTGAAGATTTGCAAAGTTAGGCCAAGTCACAGGCATCATCTCTGTAGTAGCATTCAGTTTCATTGTGCAAGATCCAAGAGGGATCATACTGTGGCATAAAGAAAGATCTTTGGATTGTAGCTTGTGGAGATACCGCAGTAGCTCATGTTCTGTGTGATACCTGAAGAATAAAGAGAAGGAAAGAATAAGCGTGAATAACGTCTATGAGGCAACTAGCTTTTAGAGAAAAACTAAATTGCATACAAGTTAAAGATTTGGTGTGTCAAAAATGGACTTTCTCTGACAAGGCCCTTTGGAACAGATATCTGTATTTCTGGAGCTAGTGACTCTGCAGTGAAGTTGATCTGAGAATTTCAACCAAAATTAGTTACATCATTGGTGTGAAATATGAAACTCACATCGGAAAAAGTCTCTTAGCTGTAGATACTTACCGGTTTGCCACGATTAAAAACTTTGAGAAGCCTATCAACGTCCTCAATGGTTGTTGTCTCATCAAAGGACACAGTTACCTGAAAATATAGAAAAATTACTTAAGGATTTAATATATAGAGTATGTTGCATACTTATAACTCAGTATAACATGTTCAACTAACAGATTTGATGATAGAACATACAGTTTTGGAGTTGACAACCCGGAGATTAATTTCATTCTTGCGTGCATCTTCAGCAATTGCATTTGCATCAGGAGAATGGACTTTTACTGTATCAAAGAACGGAAGGTCTTGAACAGTCACAGTCCCAAGCTTCTTTAATCCAAGTGCAAAGGCTCCAGCAAGACCATGGACCCTCTGGGCAATAGCTTTGAGGCCTTCAGGGCCATGGTAGACAGCATACATTGCGGCCATGTTTGCAAGCAATGCCTGTTACACAGTTCAAGATTTGTTTTGCAATAAATATATTGATAAATGAAACATGTGAAACAAGAACAGAAAGAAAGCCACAAATAATTAATCCAAATAAATTTGGAGATTCCTATAATTCTAGGTAAACTATATCAGTCATATCCTATCCTGAGCTCTCATTTGTCATCATCGATAACATTGACTTATTATTTTCATAAATGAAGGTTTGCAATCATATTAAGTGAAATGTAACAAATATTTATGGGAGTAGATAGAAGAGATTTGAAACCTGAGCAGTGCAGATGTTGCTGGTGGCCTTGTCTCTCCTAATATGCTGCTCCCTTGTCTGCATTGCCATCCGCAGTGCCGGCTTGCCGGTGGAGTCAACACTGACTCCAATGATTCTGCCGGGCATCATCCTCTTATACTCCTGCGACGTCGCCAGGAACGCTGCATGTGGACCACCGTAGCCCATTGGAACCCCAAACCTCTGTGCAGATCCAACGACGATGTCGGCTCCGAGCTCACCCGGGGGCTTAAGCAAGGTCAGTGCAAGCAGGTCTGTCGCCATCACCACCTTGACGCCGTGAGCGTGCGCGTTCTTGATGAACTCCCCGTAGTCCAAGATCTCACCTTCAGTACCGGGGTACTGAACCAGGACTCCGCACACATCGTTTGACCTGTAATCGAAGTCCTTGAGGTCGGCGACCACGACCTTGATGTCGAACCCGTCGGCCCTGGTCTTGCAGATGTCGATAGTCTGTGGGTGGCAGTTCGAGGCGATTATGAAGGTCTTCTTCTTAGCCTTCTGGATGTTGTTGCACATCGCCATGGCCTCTGCGGCAGCGGTGCCCTCGTCGAGGAGGGAGGCGTTGGACATCGGGAGGGCGGTGAGGTCGGAAATCATGGTCTGGTAATTGAGAAGCGATTCGAGGCGTCCCTGGGCTATCTCGGCCTGGTAGGGGGTGTACTGAGTGTACCACGCCGGGTTCTCCATGATGTTGCGGAGGATGACGCCGGGACGAAGGTGTTGTAGTAGCCCATCCCAATGAAGGACTTGAACACCTTGTTCTTGGAGGCGAGGCGGCTCATATGCTCGATCATCTCAGACTCCGTGAGTCCAACGTCGAACTTCGAGAACTTCATTCCGGGGAGGCGGATGGATTTGGGCACGGTGGCGTCGATTAAGGCTTCGAGTGAGGGGAAGCCGCAAGATGTCGCCATGGTGGATTGCTCCTCGGGCGTGGCGGAGTTGTGGCGGCGAGGAAAGGTGTCGGAGGGGCGGAGGGCTTCGACGGAGATGGACCGGGATTGGCCATTGCGGAGCAAGGACTCGGCGGCGGTGGGCCGGAAGAGAGAATTTCCAGCCGGAAAGACCCAAGACGGCGCAAGGGAAGATATCTGGCGCGTGCCGGCGGGAGTCCCCGTCGACGACCTTGTCTGCGACATCAAGCGTCGGAGAATCGCCCGACCAGCCAACTTTCGCGCGCGCTGCATCGTAAAACCTAGAAAACACCAGCAAAGATCTCCTCTTTACACCGCACAAGATCAAATCTTTCCTCCGAATAAACAACAATCTCTCTGCCCCCGCTCTTCTATAACACTCAAGAGACAAGAGATGAGAAAGAAGAAAGAGCAACAGCCACAGAGAGCCCTTCCTCTCCTCCGACTCCGCCTGCTACAACCTCGCTAACGCCCCTCCTTATATTTCGCCATTTATAGGAAGAAAAAAAAAACACCAATTTTTGAGGTTTCAGATCCAGATCCAGATCCAACTCAAATCTGGGTGAGGAAGTAGGTGTGGAGCGGTGTTGGGGTTCAACCACTGAACAAAGCAAGTGGCAGGCATTGGCGTCAGAAAGCGACGAGGAAGGCTGACGCAGAGCGACATACGTGCGCGCGCCGCGTTCGAACGCATGAGGCGATATGCCTCGTGCGGAACGGGAGGCGGAGCGAGGGATGGGAGATGGATGGACGAGGAGCGACGCGATCCGAACGCCATGCACGGAACCCGTCTGCCAAAATGCCGAGCCGGAAAAAACACCAATTTAGTGGACGGGGGGCGGGGGAAGCAGTGGGGTGGTGGCGCGGCGAGTGAGCGATCACAGGCGGCTTATCGCTTTCGAGAGCCGCACAAAATTTGGGTGGAGGAAAAACATCCGCCATGGCTTATCTCTGGATTGGGTGGAGCAAGCCCAATCCGGTGGTGGAGCAAGATAGTCAAAATTAAAAGATATTAAAAGGCATTTTAATCTTAAAACCATTAGTTATTTCAATATTATTATAATAATTTAAAAAAAGTTATTTTAATTTTTGCAAAATATAATTAATTAATGATCGAGATTCATTGGACTAGGAATAAATCGAGCTTACCAACCACTGCATAATCTATCGGGCTGCGGCCAATGCCACACATTTGCAGGGACCATAAACAATAAAAGCAACTGACACTTCCAGGTACATCAAATGTCTTTATTACTTCGTTCTGTGATGCTTCCTAGACATTAAACTGATAATGAGTATTGTGTGATCAATTGTTAATTGTGATTGACCTAATAATTTTTTAATTTATTTAAAAAAATTCATTAAAATTTTCAAAATTTTGGATAAGTTGATTGTGAGCCTTTAAATTAATATAATAGTTGTTCAATTCATATGATACATACTATTAGCTAATCTAATTAAGTCGATAGATGAGTCCATTGAAATGGACCAAATGTAGTAATTAGGTGGTCTAGTCAGAAGAAGACTAAGAGAACAAAGCAATTCAGATGCATGGTAAAATGGTCAAGTCACTGTGAGCTGGGTGTGTTAGAGATACGAAAGGAAAACAAAGATGGAAAGGAAGTAAAAGATTTACCTGTGAATAAGACTTTAGTTTTATATTAAAAATTTCAAGATTAGTTGTTGATTTATATTATTATATATGTATATATAATGTAAATAAATGTATTGGGAGAGTTCTTTCTCACGTCAGAGTACAAATTCAAGGTCTAAATTATAAGTAAATATTTTATCATCTAAATAATTATTTTTTCTTAAAGAAATGGATGCATTAATGTGATTAATGAGAATTCGTATTCACCGAATAAATAGTCGACAAGTGGCTAGCGTTTCAATACTAACGATTGAATTTTTATTCGGGCACTTGTGGTTGAGCTCCTTTATAAGGAGTCATGAGTAGAGCGTTGAGATAGATCAATAAAAATTCTTCAACCTTCATTCTTCAATTTTTCCTCTTTGTCATGCACCCGCTTAGTAGATTCATCCATGATAGTAATCAGATACTTTCTCAGTTCACCAGTATTCCAGAAAGAGTTGACGATGATGGCCAAGCACCGAAGCTTTGCCCCTGTGGTAGTTGTTGAGGTGGGGAGGAATTTAGGGTCTTGCGAAGTTAACACGAGCGTTAGGGGACACGCCGGCAGGGGTCTGGCGGAGTCCACTCCGATGCTCAAGTCAGTGTCTGCCGAGAAGAAAAGATTGCGGAAAGTAAAGAAGATGTCTAGAGATGAGAGAGCGTAACCCCCTTACCGAAGGGGTTGGACTACCTTTTATACTGATGTCGACAGACTAGACGTGCCCCTTGATCGGTGACACATCTCCGATACGTAAGCCACGCCCCCTATTCCGGCGGCAGCGGGATATCCTTTCAAACGGTCTGCGCTGTTATCACGCATCCACTTGTTGCGAGTTTTGAGGGTCGTGTGGACCCCTTCTGGCGGGAATGCTTATCCGTACCGAGAGGGGGGGGTCAGTATCTGAGGTTGGTTATTGCGAGGACTCCACCTCCCGAGGTGAGCTTGGGGGCATTCGGTGCTATAACTCCCAAGGTGTTCTCGACGCCTAATTTCCTGGGGTATTCCCCGAGAGGAGTTTTCTAGCCGGCCTTCCCGAGTGAGTCGCTCGCAGTGAGTCTCGGGCCCCGGGAAGGAAGGTTATCTCGACCCGGTGTATTGTGTCCCGCAGCTTCTTCATCCCTCGTTCTGGCCAGGGCTCCTTCAACCCTATCAGCCATAATACATTGTATCCTTGGAAACATATGACCCGATAGAATCTCGAAGTACAGTCGAAGGCGAGGTAAATTTGTTTTAAGGACACTTCATCTAATGCAGGCCTTGATATCTCCTCGACGACCGATTCTCAACTTATCAACTTCACCTCCTGACTCGTCGAGCACTCGAAGTCTGTACTTCAACTGGGCATCCACTCAATTGTTGTAGTGACATGACCCCTCTAGCCCCATCAGACGGCTCTCTAGGCCGTGCCCTACGGTCTTCCCACTCTCGGTAGTGGATTTTTGTCTTCCCCAGATTCTAATCCTAGACATCCAGGACAAGTACTAAAGTTTCTTGAATCTGGTAGCCAAGTGAGTAACGGTTAGGGGATTCGAACCTTAGACCTCCAGGTTGTGCCATTACTCATTAGGTCTTCCCACTCCTTGGCTACTAGGATTAATAAATTCTAGTACTTAGCTTGGAGGTCTAGAGTTCGAATCCTAGGGAAGGTAAAAATCCACTGGCCATGGGTGGAAAGACCTAGTGAGTAACGGCACGACCGATGGTCGTCGATCGACGACATAAGGGGTCGCCAGTTGGGCCGCCAAAGGCCGCCAGTTGGGCCGCCAAATGGCCTGCCAGTTGGGCCGCCGCCGGGTCGTTACAATTGCACTCGGGATTCGATTTGGATTCCACTTAGGAGAATCTTTTCCCGACTCAACAAAACTCATCCCGACCCGCGAGACAGTCAGAGTCTGCATTTGAAGTAGAAAGTCTATACTCGAATTTGAGGGCAAGACTCAATACTAGGATTCGTGAGTCTAGAGGCTTGGTACTTGATGACTTAGATAATTATTTAAGGGGTAGTCAAGTGATATTCTGACTTGAACCATTGAAAATTTAGCAAAACTCAGGTCGTGACAGATAAATTAAGGTTGATTTAATATAATTTTAAATCAGTTAAAAATTTCTAATATTTCTGACCAATTGTTCAACACTTGAATCTAGCTCACGGTCTAAGTCGTGACCGGAGATCGCGGATAAGTTGGGTACTGCCGTTAGACCCGACCCCGGTCCGGATCCCGCCCGGACGGGCCTGGTCAACGGACCGCATAACCCGGGACCCGGACGGGCCTGGTCAACGGACCGCATAACCCGGGACCCCATAACCCGTTGACTCGGTTCGTCGGGCCGAACCGGAACCGGCAGGATGCCGGGCCAGTTACGATTCGGGCAGTTAAAATCGGCGAACCAGCGCTTAACCACCGGTTCGCCTGAAGTCCATCGAGCAGCAGTTCAGGAGACAAATAAACCACTTCAAAAATTAATTAAATAAAACAATAAACAAAAATTATTAATAAAAAATAATTGATAGTAAAGTCCCTTGCATTCTAAACGCTGAGACAAATACTAGTTAAATTTATAAGATTTTTTTACAGGAAGTGAGCGAGGGCTAACGATGTGGGACTAAATATTAGTTAATAGTCATATTATAAATTTCATACTTCTCTAACCCTATTTTAAAAAGGGTGAAAAATGAAAAATGATAAATTGAGAATTTTCGGATACGGTTATCGGGCAGCTCAAGCAGATGTCGCCTGAGTTTGTCCTTTTTTTTTTTTTTTGCCTAAAGTGCCTAAATTTATTTATTTTAATTTAATTTTTAATTTTTTTAATATAATAATCTTGAACCGTGACGAACCGTGAACCGAACCGTGAACCGGCGGTTCCGAACCGTGAACCGTAACCGGCTTAGGCGGTTAAGGTTAAGGGTCGACCTCTCATGAACCGTCGAACCAGCGGTTCCGAACCGTCAAACCGTCGGTTCCAAACCGTCGGTCCCGAACCGTCGTCTGGTCTAACTGCCGCCACGAGCTCGAATTTTGCCAGGTGGAGTATCGGCCCGTCAGCCTACTAAAGCTATTGGGCCGGGATCACGGGCCGAATTGATTTAAGCTACAGCCCCTCAATGGATGTCGCGCATCGAATCCGACGCAACTAAAAAACAAGGCGAAACGGCTTCCTCGGCCATGTCGCCCCTCGCGATGCTCAGAGCTGTGTGGGAGTCAACATTCACCGTCCTCTCGGTCCTTTCTGTCCTCCGCGCCTCCCCTCGGTCGCTCCTCCCCCAACTGCCGCCCGCTCCTTCCTCGGAAGGCATTTGAATAATCTCTCCCACCTGCTTCCTTGGCCTCTTCCTGAGCTCGCATTCGAGGGAGGAGTCGCCTCGCCCTCAGATCGGGAATGCCAGGTCTTGGATTGCGCAGATGGGGGAGAAGAAGAGCGTGAGGCCGGCCCGCTCTAGGGGCTTTTGGGGCTCCATGGCGCAGCGGATCGGGCTGATGCGGGGCTGGAGCTTCCTCGGCCGATCACCCTTCCCCGTGGCCTTCCTTCTCGGCTCTCTCATCGCATCCGGGCTCGTCGCCGTTGTCTTCTACTGGTTCGTCGTCTCTGCGTCTCGCCGCACCCCTGATCCGTCCCTCGTTGGGTGCCGTCCGGACAGCGAGGGCTCCTGGTCCGTCGGGGTCTTCTACGGAAAGAGCCCCTTCTCGCTTTCCCCCATCGAATTGGTACGTCAGGAAGCTCGTCTATGACGAGAAGCCGGTGTCTTGTTCGAGCTTGTGGTTATGATGGCTTTTCTTTCCTACAGCATGGGAACAACAACCCTAACAGTTCCTCTTGGCCGATTGCCAATCCCGTGCTAACTTGTGCGGCGCCATCAAGTGCAGGATATCCTAGCAATTTTGTTGCGGATCCGTTTCTTTATCTTCAGGTTCGAGTTCAGTTTTTCTCCAGTGTTTGTTACTTGGTAAAGGTCTTAACAGTTTACTCCGGTACGATTCATCAAGTTGCTTATAGTTCATTTACAAATAAAGAAAGCTTATTTATTGGGAATGCAAATTTAGGGCACACCTTATGCTTCAGATACCATTATCTGAATAGTCTACTTTACTTTTATGTACTTGAGTATAACATGCCGCTTCTGGGTTGGGACCTAAAATAAAAATGAGTTCTTGACATCTTGTTCAAATCTGATAAAGTATATGTCTGTTAAGTCTAAGATATAGCTTCTGTACTTGGATTCTAAAAGAAAAACGGTTTGATGCCCTGGTCATTAGTGAAAGAGTATATATATAATGCAAATTAGGGGGTTTATTTCATTCTAAAGTTTAGATGTGCAAGTGTTTATTTTGGTATGTTCTATGTCTAGGAGGTTAAGTTACTGAAGATATTTTTTAAATTGGTAATAGTCTTGTTTAGGAGTGTAGCATAATTTTGGTAAAATTTTAGTTTAGGTTGGATTTCTTTCCTATTTTGTAATCTAATCTATGCCCTAGTTTTTTTTTTTGGATTAGTGCCTTAAAAAGGCAATCAATCCCTCCATGGCTATCTCATTTTTTGCATAATAATATTTTTTGATGCGTTTTGTTTTATACATGAGATTATTTGATTTTTGTATTGTAACAATTTGGTAGTAAAGTCGAGTTCCTAATTTAGTTTGTTTATGTGTTCTCCATGCCTTATAATGCAATCTTTTTGTTAATCGCTCACACATCAGACAGAGATTGACTAAAGAGCCCTCTAACAATCCTTTGAGTTTTCTAAAGTGTCTCCTTATAGTTCATCATCTTTAAGAAACATTTAACATGTTAGTAATCATGACATAGAGACTCAGACTATCAAAAAGAGCAAACTAAATTAAATCAACATAAAGAAAAATTAGAAATACAGGTTCCTTTTTCATCAATTGACAAAATAAACATTAGCATGCCATTAATTCTGATGTAGTCTCATATTACCCTAAGAGCACAAAATAACAAACAAAATTAGTTCAACATACAGATAAATTACAAACGCAAGTTTCTCTTTTATCAATTATTTACAAGCATGCATATATTATAGTTACATTTTGAGTCAAAGATTTAGGGGGCATTTGGTAGACGTGTTTTTCATTTTCATTTTCCGTAGAAAATACGGTTTTCTGGAAAACGTGTTTGGTTTGCATTTTCCAGCCTTGTTTTTCAAAAAAAAGGTATAGCATTTTCTGGAAAACTAGAGAATGAAAGAAAGTCATTTTCCAGAAAATGAGAAAATGTGATTTTCTGAAAAATGAAAATAGAAAATGGAGCAAACCAAACGCCCCCTTAGTTTTTTCCCTACATTTATCTATCATGCTGAGTGTTCTACTCTATACAAGAGAGACGCATTGATATTAGAAGAATTGTATTAACTAATTGTAAGTATCCCAGGTTGGTTTTGATGTGGTCAACCGATTTAAGTTAGGTCATGGTGTTTTTAATCCCTCTGTCTAAGTGTGCAGGAACTTAGGAACGAAGGAAGTTGAGCGTAAGACGCAGTGAACGAGAAGAATTGCACGGGGAAGTGAGCCGATGGGCTCGGTGCATCCGAGGGACGTGGAAGCTGCGGAAAAGTACACCGGTGGAGCAGGAAGGACGTGCGCGACGTCCGAGGGACGAGAAGCCGGAAAGAAGGACGCTCGAGGGGCGAAAGACCGGAGTCGGGTTTAGGTGAGCCTAACTCCGGTTGCCCAGAAATCACCCAAAGAAGACCCGCTGAAATTTAGTCAGTGTGCTGCTGACCAAAGGCTTGTCGGGCGCACGTATGGATATGGGCGCACAGGATCTCGGGCGCCTGAGCACTCGGGCACCCTCGTGCATACAGGCGCCCAATAATCCATACTTATCAGTCAATCTACCGTTTGCGTCCGTTGCGCAACGGATAACATCTAGGCCGCGTGTCAGGCGTCTTGGAGCACTCAGGCGCTCCAGTACTGCTACGTCAGCAAACGGATAAGTTTGTCCGGGGCAATAAATAGGCCCCTAGAGCTCAGTTTCAATTCACTCATTCATCTCAGACAGTAGCAAACAAGTTCTGTATAGTTTTCATTTCCTTTTCTGAACTTTTTCTTGTGTAAGAGGCTTCTCCACTCGAAGGAGTTTATTCAGGAGATACGAGTTATATTCTGCCTTGGATTAGCAACCTCCCTAGTTGCAAACCAAGTAAAATTTCGATTGTCTCTTTCTTTTAAGTTTGCTATATTTTTAATGTTATTTTTTATTTGCGTTAACTAACAAACATCTTTGTTTAAGACGAAACAAAAGATAGAGTTTTCTATTTGCAGGGCAATTCACCCCGCTCTTGCCGACCTTCGATCACGTTTAATTGGTATTAGAGCAAGGACGCTCCAGAAGGACTAATCGCCGTCCGAAGCAATCGACAAAATGGTCAGACCAGTCATCTACCTGCCAATGTTCGAGGGGGAGTTTGCAAATTGGAAACGCAAGATGCAGGTATTTTTCAAAATAGATTTCGATTTATTGTTAATCATGAAAAACGGTTTTACAGTTCCCAAAGACGCCGATGACAAACCCTAAGACGAAAGCTTTTGGACAAAGAAGGATAGTCGGACTTCGTAGCAAACGGGAAAATAGAATTTCATCTGCTAACCGTTCTACCGTCACAAGAAGTCAATCGAATCGGGACCTATGCATCAGCAAAAGACCTCTGGGAAAAATTCTTGGAGTTGCACGAAGGAACCTCGGAAGCAAAGTTGGCATGATGAGACATCCTTCGAAACCAACTGACCAACCCCCGGAAGGAAGAAGGAGAGACGGTGGCGCAGCTACACGCGAAGATAAAAGAATTGATCACCGGACTCACGAATCTTGGGGAAACGGTAACTAACCGAGATACTCAAAGGTATACGTTAAACGCATTTCCAAGAACCCCGGAGTGGACGTCTATAATAGATTCTTATTATATCTCCCAAAACTTAGAGGTAAGTACTCTAGAAAAGTTATTTTGTAATTTAGAACTTCACGAGTCTCGATGTGCATGAAATGTAAGAAAAACAGACAACATCGCACTAAGCACGAGAAAGATCCAACATGAGGAGTCTTCAGAAAATGATGAAAACGCAGCGTATATGGTAAGAAAATTGCCTAAATATTTTTAAATTAAAAAATTTAATAAGGTGCAGAGTAAGAAGCAAAGGAAAATCCGCTGCCACAACTGCAACGAAGAAGAACGTGTGAAGGAAAACTGCCCTAAAGGAAAGAACAAAGGAAAAGGGGCACCAAAGGCAAAAACCCACAACCTGAAGGCGACATGGGACGAATCTGCATCGGAAGACTCAAATCTCGAGGAACACGCTGGACTTGCTCTGATGGCTTCATACCAAGACTCAGACCCGTTGAAATTTGGTCAGAGTGCTGCTAACCAAAGGCTTGTCGGGCGCCCGTACCGGGATCTCGGGCGCTTGAGCACTCGGGCGCCCCTGTGCATACAGACGCCCGATAATCCATACTTATCAGCCAATCTACTGTTTGCGACCGTTGTGCAACGGATAACATCCAGGCCATGTGTCAGGCGCCCTGGAGCACTCGAGCGCCCTAGTACTGTCACGTCAGCAAACGGATAAGTTTGTCCGGGACTATAAATAGACCCCTAGAGCTCAGTTTCAATTCACTCATTCATCTCAAGCATTAGCAAAAAGTTCTATATAGTTTTCATTTTCTTTTTTTGAGCTTTTTCTTGTATAAGAGGTTTCTCTGCCCGAAGGAATTTATTCAGGAGATATGAGCTATATTCTGCCTTGGATTAGCAACCTCCCTGGTTGCAAACCAAGTAAAATTCCGACTGTCTCTTTCTTTTAAGTTTGCTATATTTTTAATGTTATTTATTATTTGCGTTAACTTACAAACATCCTTGCTTAAGACGAAACAAAAGATAAAGTTTTTTATTTTTAGGGGCAATTCACCTCCCTCTTGCCGACCTTCGATCACCGTCACTAATGGTTATTGTAAAAGATATGCTAAGCACCCCTCAAACTAAAACACAACTATGTAGGATATGTGAATGCACACTATGCATTCATTAGCCTAAGTAGTCCCATAATGATTCAACGAAAAACATTTAATTGATTCCCACCATCACACAATTTTATTGTGTGATAAAATTGATTCTAATGTATATTTGTTTAAATTTTGAACTTAATGAAATATTGGTTTAATTTTCAAATTAGAGAATTGACTAATTTAATTTTGAGATTGTCAAAGGTCACACTTGGTGCCATCAATCTCAATGCTATCATATCTATACTCCATGGCAACGGTGTAAATGAGACACCTTTTGCTCCTCATGGTTAGATGTGTGGTTTTCTTATTTATCGAAAGGGGTGATACAAAAAGACGAGAATAAGGGAAGAAAAAGCATGAAAATATATTGGTTCCTCACTCTTTGTGCGGGTGACCAAAGAAAGACGACTAAAAAGGTATATTGCCTAGACCTAGAGATGCAATAGTTACCTGCGCTCGGAAACAATGAACTAACAAAGATGTTGGCAATTGGCATGAAGGCGAGGTCTCCTTGGTGGGTGAGAGTAATGCAAGTTAGGGAATTATTTATTTTTAAATTTTAGACAAGGGTATTTTGATAGATTTTCTCCTAGTTTTGTTTGGGCTGGAGCTTTAAAAGGGACTCAATTCCCCCATGCTATCTCATCTTTGCATAACAACATTTTTCTTCATTGCTTTATTCTTTGTATAAGATTATTTGAGTTTGGTAATACATCAATATGTCCCTTGCCAACTGTAATGAGGTTTTTTTTGTTATCTCTAAGGTGGGAACCACAACTAGGTTTGATGGGAAAAACAAGTCTTGCATTTCCATATTAGAAATCCATGTGCTCCAGTCTCATATCTCCCAAGATATTCCTAGTTGAAGTTTTTTGAACTTGTATGCCATGTAGAAGAATTGTTATCCAAAATCAACAGTCTGGTTTTTAGTTACCAAAATCTAAAATAATGTTATGTCCGCATATTGGTAAATGATGACTTATTAACGAACCTCGAATTCTGATCAAGAATATTACTAGAAGTAAACTTTGTTATAGTTTGCCTTTCTGAAGTCTTAAATGCCTCACTCATAGCTCCTGCTCCACATTTTAGATTCTCGTATGTTGTCATTTGTTCTGTTCAAAACTTTTCTAAATTGCTCAAATGTTTGATTTGTGACTGTTGATTCATTGGAGATATAGACAGTTCTAATGCAACAAGGAAAGGAATTAGATTTGGAGAAATAAACTAAATTAGAAAAAATAATTTAAAGATGATATGAGATTCATTGACGCATCTATAATTAAAGGAAACGAACTGAAGAATCATTTTGAGATTGGCTTCTAATTGCAGAATCATATGAGATTAACACATCTGCAATTAAAAATAAATTGATGAATCATTCAAGATTGGTGTCTAATTGAAGCATAATCTGAGATTGCTCATCTGCAATCAAAGGAAACAAATTTAAGAATTGTTTAAGATTGATATTTGTGACAAAGTTTAAATGTTTTTTTTCGTTTATTAATTTAAAGTCAATTAGCATTTCCCATTTTGGTATTAAACAGGCAATCATGATAATTAAGTTTATCGTATTTTCATTATTTAGAATAATTGTTTTTGCATTTGTTGTCGGAATTATAAAAGAAGTCTAGAGCCTTGAAATTTATCTTCTTTGAATTAATATTATGTCTTTCTCTACGCTGCTGCATCAAGTTTATTGTTATTTGAAACCTAAACTTGAGAGGCCTAATTGAGCTAAACCTTAGGGGCCTAAGTTCTACCTTTTATAAAAACTATATTCGCTAAGGCAATGCTCCCGGGGCTATGGTACAGTGGTAGGGTAACTAGTTGTTAACCCAGGCATCCACGGTTCGATCCCCAGCTACGACGCATTTTGCAGGAATTTTCCCTCCAAATGGGGCGCGAACCCTGGGACGCTGGGCTTCTAGACTGCCCACTGCGAGCGCTTCCCGATTTACCCTGGTGACCGGTGGGAAACTTCCGTGGGGCCGGGCCGGTCACCCCAGGTTCAATTTGTCTGCTACCTGGTTCATCATTTTTTTTTATATTCGCTAAGGCAATCTTTTTAATTCCGAGCACATAAGGATCTTGTAAGAAATCCAGTATGGGAATTTGCTTGAGCATCTACCAATTATTTACTGCATTTCTTTTTGTAGAATAACTCCAGTGGATTGGCACAAACATTTTTAATCCCAGTTAAATTATAACATCTACTATGGTTATTCTTCTCTCCTATCACAATTTACCATCTTACCTTTGAAGATATCCTTTGAGGCTTGATTTTATTGCAATTGTGCACTCTTGGGCAACCCTTGGATATGTGTTTCAGAATGGAATGTGAACTCCAATATAGCAATTGCTTGCCAAGTACCTTCATCTGATGTGAAGTTCATCTTGAAAAATGATTGTATGATTGGGTCTCATGAATGTGTTTTTGTCAATCTTTGATCATAGTCACTTGTGCAACAGATAGAAGTGACCTAGAGCAACAAATTGTCATGAAGAAACTGCTATACCATATGAACATGGACCGTTGGTCTGGTAGGTCATGTGTGTGCCATCAAAATGAAATCTTTAATGGATTATTGTAGTTCCTAGTTCTTTTTTTAAAACTCTTTACTGTGTTATTTCTTGGTATCAGTATATTTGTTTGTTTTCTCATGTATTCAAATTTGGTTCTCTTTATATTTATCTGTACATTGTTGTATACTGTGTGCTTCCTTGTTTTCCTTTGGTTAGCTCATCATAGTTCAGAATATGAACTCTTAGCTGGATGAAAATAAATCAATAGAAGCAAACACATGGAAATTATGTGCTTATCTTTTGATGTCAGATGATCTCTGACATCTGCAGAGTCTTAATTTCTTTTTCTTCTATTCCTGATTGATTTTGAATAAAGGTGTTGTGATTTACAAGTTCTACGAAATTGTGTTCTAATTGTTCTTTTACTGCCTAAGTCAGATATGCTTGTATCATTGGATGTTCTATGTGCGTTTTTTTAAAATGCTATGTAAATGTATTTTTATTTGATGCAGTTCATTTTGTTCAGGACTTTGTTTTGTACTTATTCTTTGAGTCAAAAAGTACCACTGCTATGAAAGGTGATATTGGTGTTGCCAGAAGCTTTGATCATGGTGGCACATGGGAATTTCTGGGCATTGCTTTAGAGGAGCCTTGGCATTTGTCTTATCCCTTCGTTTTCAACTATCAGAACCAAGTAAATAAAAACTGTCATCTTTGGTTTTTTCCATAAAGATCTATTAGGATCAGGAATAAATCATAAATTGAAGACGTATTTATTTTCGGCTGTCATGAAATTAATCGTCAATTGTGTTTTATTAAATTAATCAAGTAAAGATAGGAGTGAATAGCTGAAAAATGTGTGAATTTAGAATGATAACTTAGTATTTTTATCTTTTATAAGGTAGTACAAATTATTGGTTTTATGAAATGACTGATAGTGTCCCTTTGTTAGGTTCATTCTAGCGTGTTCAATAAATAAAAATATATTAACCATTTAATTAACTTGAATTGTAGCACTTTTCATAACTAACTTATAGATTATTCCCAAATGTGAAGTTCAGGTTAGCTTTAAAAAAATTATTCCCTTGTTCTACTTGTTCTAGAAATTAATATCATAACCAAAGCAGTGTTGTTTATATATTGTGCCTAATATTCCACTTTATTCTAGAAATTATTCCCTTGTTCTACTTGTTCTAGAACTTAATATCATACCAAAATTCTGTTGTTTATATATTGTACCTAATATTCCACTTTAATGATCTGTCAGATTTATTTGATGCCTGAGGGGAACAAAAAGGGTGAACTTCGACTCTACCGAGCTGTAAAATTTCCACTTAAATGGACTTTGGAGAAGGTTATCATAAGGAAACCTCTGATAGATGCTTCCTTGATTCAGTATGAGGGTAACTATTGGCTCTTTGGTTCAGATTTTAGTAGATTTGGTGTTGAGAAGAATGCTGAGCTTGAAATTTGGTACAGTAGCTCACCTCTTGGCCCTTGGAAGCAACATCCCAGAAATCCAATCTACAGGACTGGCAAAAGTTTAGGAGCTCGAAATGGTGGAAGACCCTTTATATATGAAGGTTCTTTGTACCGTTTGGGCCAGGATTGTAGTGGGACATATGGCAGAAGGTTGCAAATTTACAAAATTGAAAAACTAAATAAAGAAGAATTCAAGGAAGTTCCTGCCAATCTGTGGATTGAAGAACCTAAGAAAGGTCGAAATGCCTGGAATGGCATCAGACACCACCACTTGGATACTCAGCAACTTCCTTCAGGTAATTGGATTGCAGTTATGGATGGAGATCGTGTTCCTTCGGGTGATTCCACTAGGCGTTTTATCACGGGTTGCACATACACCCTGCTGTTGTTTTTCCTGGTCATGGTCATGTCCATCCTGGTTGGTGCAGTAAATTGTTGTATGGCATCTAATAGAAGACATGAATATTCTTGGCCTAGAGCTCATGTGCATATGAACTTCAGGGTCCGGAGATACCTTACATGCATTAAAAGTTATGGTTCTTCCATCAAGTCAAGGGTAAATCCAAAAACATGCACCGGCAAGTTAGTCCTCAGCTTCCTTGTTCTTCTTGGCATATCTTTGGTGTGCATGTCTGTTCATTTTCTAACGGAAGGTAATGGAGCTGAAGAAGCTTATATCTATGGGGGCCAATATTCTCAATTTACAATGGTCACAATGACTTACGAAGCTCGGCTTTGGAATTTGAAGCTTTATGTGAAACACTACTCCCGATGTGAATCAGTAAGAGAAATTGTGGTTGTATGGAATAAAGGAAAGCCTCCACATGAGAGTGAGTTTGACTCAGCTGTGCCTGTGAGGATACGTGTGGAAGAGCAGAATTCTCTTAACAACAGGTTCAAGGTGGACCCTCTAATCAAAACAAGAGCAGTTCTTGAACTAGATGATGATATATTGATGACATGCAATGATATAGAGAAGGGATTTAGGGTGTGGAGAGAGAATCCTGAGAGACTTGTTGGTTTCTATCCACGATTAATTGATGGCAGCCCATTGCAGTATAGAAACGAGAGATACGCCAGGGGGAAGAATGGTTACAATGTTATCTTGACTGGTGCTGCTTTCATGGACAGTGATTATGCTTTCAATAAATATTGGAGTGAGATAGCAAGAGAAGGAAGAAACTTTGTCGATCATTCTTTCAACTGTGAGGACTTGTTGATGAATTTCTTGTATGCTAATGCAAGTTCAGTGCGGACTGTTGAGTATGTTCATCCTGCATGGGCTATCGATACTTCAAAGTTGTCAACTGCTGCAATTAGTCGCAACACCCAGGTGCACTATGACATTAGAACAAACTGCTTATCCACGTTCTTATCCTTGTATGGTTCTCTTCCCTCAAAGTGGGAATTTGGTACTAGGGTGGATGGTTGGGATAGATAGGCCATAGGGGTATGCATCATGGAAATCTGTTTCGTTTGATACTAGTATTATGTTCATGCCAACTCTAGAACAAAGATTTTGCAACGTATATAAAGTCCTCACACGTTACCAAGATTTAGCAGATCATCTGATGAAGGTTGTTTAGCTGGTCTCGAAGACAGAACCTTGTTGCAACATGAGAGAGAGAGACTGATTTGCAATGATGCCCTTTGTTTCTCATGTTCTTGTTGGAGCTGCTTATATTTTCATTTTAAGATGTAGCCTCTGTTTATACGTTGCTTGTATTTCTACAGCACTCTGTTTCTTTCATGTAACATTTTTTATGGCCAAAATATATTGTTATTTTTTTCTCTAATGTTATGGTTTTTTGATGCAAAGTAAAATCTAGGAGCCACATCAGAACTCTATTGTTGTCTGCATGTACTCAATATTCTCCCCCTATGATTCTGGTTAGGTAACTATAATTGTAGTATTTAGTACCCTTTTTTTACTTTAATTGTGGTGATTTAAACTTGAAGGCATCAACAGTTGTAAATTATCCAGCTAAATCATATTTATTAAACTGTGATTATTTAATTGTTGTGGATTTTACTTTGACAATTTCTCATGTAAAAGTTGAGAATTTTTAACAGATGTTCTAAATTTTATTTTTTTTCAAAAAAGTTTATTGATTTTTAAATGATTTTAGTTTAAATGAGTTAGTTTAGATTGAATGGTTTGAAGTGTTTTATGTATGAAATGTAAATTTAAAGACATTTTTTTTAGAAAGATACTAGTTTAAATTTTGGATGGTGATTTTTATTACATATGAAATGTAAATTTAAAGACATTTGTTTAGAAAGATTCTGATTTAAATTTTGGATGGAGCAAGATATTGGTTTAAATAAAAATGATTATAATTATTTAATGGGGTTATTGGTTCGATTTCATAAAAATTTCTCACCGAACAAATACCTATTTAAATGATTGTAGTTTAGGTGAGCCTTGAAATTAATATATCTTTCTATTAATTTTTTATTTTAAATATTTCCATCAATAATAATCTCATTTGAATAAATCTGATAGAATAGTAAATAAAAATAGGTAAGATGCTATAAATATATTTTATAATTTAACGAGTTTAATTATAAGAGGTAAAGTTAACTCACAAATGATCATAATGATAAAAATTAATTATAAAACAAAATGAACCTAATTCCATTATATTAAATGTTCATTCTTAATCTATTCGTACGGCCTTCTCCTCTAATTCGTCAGTGAATTTAGAATCTAATTGATGCACACTCTTCATTAAAATTCGAACTTTAATTTTCTTATTAATCCTATTTTTATCATTGCACCGCACCTGCAGTCTAGTTGATCATCTTAATTATAATGATGTCTTCGGGGTTATAATACAATAAAAGGACGATTAATTATTATCTCAGATATATTCACGATTCGATCTCTAGCTATGGTATATTTTATAAGATTTTTTTCTTCAAATAAAACACGAATCAATCCATAGCGGGCAAAATCAAGTCTTCCGCAAACCAATCCAAACTCATTGCAGACTGACCCATATGGTTGGCCTGCCTGCTTCAACCCGCCTCTAAGTGCAAGGGCGGAACAACTCATAGAGCTACCCGAGCTCCACAATTTGTAAAAGGAAGAGAAATAAAAATTATAAGAGATAAAGTAAGAGAAATAAGTAATTAGGTAGACATTAGTCCGGAGCTTTCGGGAATTTTTATTTTCTATTAGTCCGAATACATTAACCCAGATAAATTGTCTTTCTTAATGTCTTCGTCATTGTTTAAATGTATTGATAAATTTACAACTCAGTCCGTTTAAATTATTCGATGGGATGATCAATCCAATGGACCTTCTCAAATTGATGATTTTACTTTTGTCTTAAAGTATAATTCTATAAACTATATAAAAAAATTTAATGAGTAATGTCGAATTTGACAAGACCAATTTAATCCTATAAAAAATTTTCATCGGCCACAAAGTATAATCCTATAAACTATAGTCCAACGTCCCATTTTAAAAAAAAATATTATAAAATATCTTATAGTTGAAAATTAAATTATAAATATTTAAGATAATAATTAATCGTCCTTTTACTATACCATAATCTTATTAATTATCAATAGAATATTTTTATAGAACTCTATTGGTTGTCTATAGGATTAATTATTTTGAACGAATCGAATATCTGGGTAAAAATAAAATAATAAAACTATAACAGACGATTCGAAAAAGCAATTAAAGAATTAAAGAATAGTGTAAAATGTAAAATTCTCATCTATCTATCTATCTATCTATCTATCTATTAATATCTATAAAACACAGTTTTGCATGCAGACGTGGCATTTACAGGGAACTTAGGATTCTCGCCTAAACCGAATATAAATTTTCTAAATAAAATTTTTGTTATTAATAATTAATAAATTTTAGACCCGTCCCTTTTTTTAAATCAAATATAAATTTTTTAAATAAAAAAAATTCAGATGTTAATCCAAAATTAAAATTTTAAAAAATATTTTATCAAATTCAAAAAAGATAATTTCAAATTTTAATTTGAAATTGAATTTTAAAATTTCCAAAATTAAAATTTTGAATAAGTTATAATGATTACATCAAAGTACGTAAAAAAAATAAATTTAATTTAATTTTAATGAAATATAGGCCTTTAGCTTCCCTTGAGTTGATGTAAGAAAAATCATAGTCCCACATCTGAAGTTATCAAGGCGAATTACACCTAGAGCAATTATAAAAATGGACAAAGAATAGTAAAGTAACTTATACCTTTCTCGGCCTTTTGGCTAAAATCAAGTGTAGTATCTATTCTTATCAGTTTCACATCTGAGATGTGGGTCATTGGTCCGCTTTGATATTACATTAATTTTTATATGGGGGATGACCCATCACAGTAGCTTGCTACTAGGGTTTTCATGTGTCGCCTGTGTGTTGCACTATAGCAGGCCTGACACACCTTTACTCAAGCAAAGTAAACTTTAAATCGCATCCACATCACCACCTTATAAAATTAATATCTTATATTATAAAAATATATATATCAATATTGACATGAATTATGAAATAAAATACTTTCATTTAATTTCATTTAATTATAAAATAACATATATATATATATATAAACATGTTATTTAAATTGTGTAAGATTCCCGTGTATTGCACGGGTATTATACTAGTTAATATCTATAAAACACAGTTTTACATGTAAACGTGTCATTCACAGGGAGCTTAAGTTTCCCGCCTAAACCGAATATAAATTTTCTAAATAAAAAAATTATAATTAAAAATACAAATTCAAAAGAAAATATATAATTACAAATTCTAAAAAGAAAAATTCAAATCTTAATCCAAAATTAAAATTTTAAAAAATAATTTATCAAATTAAAAAAAAGATAATTCAAAAAATAATTTTGATGTAAAAAAATGACAGTCCCACATCTGAAGTTACCAAGGCGAATTACATACAGAGCAATTATAAAAATAGATAAAGAACGGTACAGTAACTCATACCTTTCTTGGTCTTTTGGCTAAGATCAAGTGTAGTACGTATTTGTTCTTATCAGTTTAATATCTTATATATGGGTCATTGGTCTACTTTGATATTAAATTAATTTTTATATGGGAGATGACTCATCATAGTAGCTTGCTACTAGGATTTTCATGTGTGTGTTGCACTGAAGCACAGGCCTGACACACCTCTATAGCACAGGCCTGACACACCTCTATAAAAGTAAAGTAAATTTTAGATCGCATCCACATTCACCACCCTTATAAAACTTATGATCACCATTAATATCTTATATTATAAAAAATAATACTATATCTTATATTGACATGCATTTTTTATTAAATAATAAAAATTAACATATATATTATCACTAAACATGTTATTTGAATTGTGTAAGATTCTAATGCATCGCACGGGTATTATACTAGTTTTAGATTAAAATATGCCGTTTCGGCCAAAACATATATGCTAACTCGGGCTTATCGATTTCACAACGAAGCCCAAGGAACGCGATATTATTTTATGTCAGATAATTTATCCAATGGCATACGTAAATTTTCAAATTTACTTAAAAAATATACACTATTTTAATATTTATCATAAGGCACATTCAATATATATTTTTTTATAATTTTATCCCTCCTACGTATTTCTTTTTCTCTCCTCTTTTCTCTCTCTTGTACGTATAATCTCTTTTTTTTTATCCAATCATAGTGTTGCTGAAATAAAGAATGAGTAGCATATATGAGCTTTTGCAATTTCAAAAATCCATATAAACTAAAATTGATGCGATCAGAATTCTCTAACTTTATCAATAGGTTTCGATCTCGAAAAGTGTTAAAATATAATAAGGAAAAATCGGCAAAAATCCAAATTGGGCCTGATCCATATTAGACCAACGCGATTCCATATTAGGCCCAACGTGGATTTTTGTCAATTTTTTCTTATCGAAACCCATTGATACCTAAAGAGCTCCAATTGCACCGATTTGTTTGTCTGTTTGTTGTGTATTTGTTTATCTTGGAGGAACCTAGAGTTGGAGGCAATATAAGAAAGCAAACGCAAACAAACAATGACTGAGAAAGGACCTCCCGGGTGCCCCATCATCTTAGGCGCCTCCCATCCCAGGCGCCTCTATCATCCCAAGTGTCTCATTGCTCCCAGGCGCCCAAGAAGGTAGATTTTATCCCTGTGCATGCGTTGTTCGTTGGTTCGGATCAGATTGCATACCTTTAAGGCGCCTCAATGTGCTCTAGGGCGCCCAGATGCAGTGTATATAAGGGGATTCGACCCCTCAGTTCAGTACATCAATCTTTTGATCCGTTTACTCATTCCCCACGAAGAAAAAGTGCTAAAGACGAAGCTCTACAACTAAGGAGGCTCCAGAAGGAAGTGCACGACGCTTCGAACTTCTGGATTGGCTAAGATCATTATTTGTTGGTTTGTATTTACTTACAAGTTGTATTTATTCTTTCTATTTGTGCTTGTATTTAAACTGTAAGACGAGTTTCTCCGCCTACGGAAAACTTCCGGAAATGAGACCACTAGTGGGTGGACACTTTCCGTGATTAGGCCTTGGACGTACTGACCCTGGGGGGTTGGGAACCAAGTAAATCCCGCTTGTTTATTGTGTTGTGTTTTTCCTTTATTATTCCGTTGTGCTACTAACGACTTTGATATTAAGCAAATGTACGAACAACGAAATTCCGGCAACGAAAACAAGAGTCGATATTCACCCTCACCCTCCTCTATTGACGCCACCGGTCCCACACTTGATGATATTACTCGGTGGAACTTAATTATATTGCTAGACAAAATTTGATAATATTACTTTAAGGCATTAAACTAGATCGTTGGGAGAAAATAGTCATATTACTCTGAAGGAATTTGTTGTATTGCTCGGGGGAGAAACCCGACTACTATCATATGTTCTTCCTTCAAGTCGGACTGAAGAACTAAGTCAAATGAAGTCCGATTGAGTATGAGTTTAACGATAATCTTTCCAAAAGAAAACCCTGACAATTTTTCCAGAAGAAAAAACTCGACTACCATAAGATATCCCTCCTTCAAGTTGAACTGCAAAGCGAAGTGAAATCCGATTAAATGTGAGTTTAAAAATAATTTTTCCTAGAGAAAACCTTGACAATCTTTCTAAGAGAAAACCCCGACTACCACACAAATGTATAGGAGCTTGAAATGGCAGACGACTCTCTTATGTGATGATTCTTTGTACCGTTTGGGTTAGGACTATAGTGGGGCATATGGCCGAAGGGAGCCGATTTACAAAATTGAAAAACTAAATAAACAAGAATTCAAAGAAGTTCCCGCCAATCGGTGATTGAAAAACCAATTGTTCCGGAAGTAATCGATGCCGACGACCAGTCATCAGGGTTCAGCCACGCGGATGCTGACGTTAGGGGAGGAACTCCACACCTACGAGATTAACACGAGCGTTAGGGGAACATGCCGGAGGTTGTCCGGCGGAGCCCACTCCGATGCTCAAGTCAGTGCCTCGATGGAGAAGAAGAGTAGAAGACAAAAAGTATGTGAGTAGTAGAGAGTGTGTAACCCCCTTACCGGAGGGGTTAGGGTACCTTTTATACCTGTGGCGGTTGCATTCGTGCATCCCCGCGATCTTTGTCACGCCCCCCCCCCCCATTTGTAGGTTACTGAATAACTTTCGCAATGGCCCACGTCGTCATCAAGTTCGGCCCGTTGCGACATTTATGGGTCATGATGACTCCACGATAACGGGTGATGGTTATCCTCAGATCCGAATAAGGGGGGACTGTTATTTGAGGTCAAATGCTTCTTGGGCTAGCTCCTCTCCCCGAGGTGATCTAGGGGTCTTTTGGCCCGGGGGGAGGGGGGGGGGGTCCCGGGCACTCCGCCTCCCCGAGGTGGTCTAGGGGCCTGGCTCGGGTGATCCCCGGAGGGATTTCTTGACTTGATCCCCAGGGTGTGTTTACCGCCGCGGGGGGGGGGGGGGGGGGGGGGGGGGGGGGGGGCCGAGGGTCCCCTACCCGAGGGGGTCCTGGGAGCTTCGAGAAGAGAGTCACTCAGACTCACTACATCTTACCATCCAGCTTCTTCAGCCTACGTGCCCGCCACAAGGTACTCAACCCCATCACAAGTCCCTCCCTTCAAGTCTGATCGAAGGAAGTGTTGCTGACTGATCGGACTAGTGTGGCGATGAAGAAACTGTGTTCCAGTGGGTCTTTGCACCCTTTATTGTTCCCTTGGCAATTATATTGGGTCTGAGGTTTGTAGAATTTGCCTCGGGTCCCGAGGCAATCCCTCTTTGGTTTTGTCTTCCCAAAAAGGCTTCTGAGGATTTCGAGGTATTGCCATGATATCTGTCCTCCTTCATAAAGGCGCATGGCACTCTTTAATGGCGACAAGGTCCGTTCGCGAATTCCTCGTCGCCACATGCCCCAACACTTTCTTCGTGATATTTTACTGACGTGCGCAGTTGTAGTCGGCTCACGTCAATCGACTGTTCACTGGTACTGATTCGAGGTGGCGGTTTCTTGCCTTCCACGTGTCTTGCCCCCATTGCACTCATGCGAGCAGCTTCCTCTGTATAAGAAGGGGAGACGAAGACGCTCAGCCAACTTCTGGCTTCGAGGCTGGGTGCACCTCGTCTTCATCTTCTTCTTTAAGGACTCTTTTTAACGTAAGTCATCTGCCTCCACTACAAGAAAAAAAGCTTCTAATGACATTGAAAAGTGTCATCATATATTACTTATATTGACATTTTTGATATAGTGACATTAAGTTAAAATGTCCTCTATAGTGGTGTCGTCTAAAGTCTTATCACTTATGACAATTGTTAATGTCACTATACAATAGAAATAATGACAATACTAATAGCATGAATAATTGTTATAGTGACAAAAACAAGTGTCACGATAATATTTGTAATGACATTTATACATGTTGTTTTATTATAGTAATAGTGACAAATTTATATGTCCTTTAAAATTATTTATCATGACAATTATAAGTGTCTTGAATTTTATTTATAGTCATAATAAAAAGTGTCACTAATGATAGTTTATAAAGTTAATTTAAAATGTCTCATTATGTAATTTATAGTGACACATATAAATGTTTGCTATATTAGTCTATAAGGACATTTAAAATTATCATTAATAATTATTTATTATGATATTTTAAAATGTCTTCATATAAGTTTTATAATGATATTTTTATTTACATAATTTGGTGGTCTATTGTGAAATAAAAAATATCATATATTAATAAATATCTCACCATTTTCAATATTTTCATGATATAAATATTTACACATATAACTAATTAACATAAATAAAAATTTTAAATTGAAATTAAAGTGTTAATCAATAATTATAAATTTTTTTGCAATACAAGATTGTCAAATTGGTCAACTCAAAAAAATCTATGCACTAATCACAATACAAATGTACCCAATGTATTTAATTTAAAAACTAGCAAAAAATTAAGTCTCTCCTAAAGCAAAGCATAACCAAACTTCCAAACTTTGCTGCATCTTCAATCTTCAACCATCACATCTTGAACAAAATCCAATATTCTTGTCACCTACAAAAAAAAAATAATCATATATTAGTTTGTCAAATTTGTGTATATTAACTTTAAGATAACAGATCCATAGAGGTAGTTCAAATACCTAGTCGATCTGTGTTTATCCCAAGATAGGTAGATAAATAGCTACTACAAAAATAAAAGGTTAAAAAAAAGTGAAATATGATGTGTGCCAATTGGAGAAAAAAGATCAGATAACAAGGCAAATATAATTGATATTCATCAACTGTTAACAAAAATAATTGATACTAACCTTATGCACCTAGTAGAAATCTTCTTCATCAACTGTTAACTGCAAATATAATTGATATTCATTTTATAAGACACTAACATAATGATAATAATAGTTAATTAAAAAATTGCATATCATACCAGATGATAAGGTCAATCTATCATTCCTCCAAATGCATCCTCAAACCGAAGTGTAAAACCTACCCATTAAAAGCATTTTCGAAAAAGAACATTGAAAATAACAGAGTCTAAATGTATAAAGTCTGTCGCAGTTTTGGCTGCCCAAATGTAAAGAAACTAAGTTTAGCTCTAGAACTTTAGTATCCTCCTGCATCTATATTACTGACGATGTGTCAATGTAACAGTTCAGAAAGCACAACAAAGAATCAACCTCGTGGAGAGGCATACCGAATGCAATATTTTTCTGGTTGCAGATGAATTATCATACAGGAGTTTCGTTGAAACAAAATTGTATGCAGCTTGAAACATCGTAAAATTTGGATCTACTGCTACAGCCAACCCTGCTATAGGGAAAAGTATTGAAGACCTTGAAGAATGAGAAAATGGTATGACATCCAAGTAAATTCCACTCGTACATGTAAGTGTTGTGGCTAAAATCCATATGAACCAAAATAATCACGTAGGTAACAGTGGAAAAGAAAAGTTGACCTTCAAATGAAGCCAAAGAGCGCAAAAGCAGCGTGAAGTATGGTGGCATATGAAAATTATACTTGACTGCTACCGATAAAGTTTTTTCGGTAGCAAAATTAAGAACAAAGTGTTGGATCGTGAAAAGCCGATAGAGGGGGGGGGGTGAATATCGGAAATCGCTCTTTTTCGGAAAACTAAGAGTAGGTGCACAGCGGAAATAAAAATACGAGACACAGCACAAAGACACAGTGATTTTTACTTGGTTCGGAGCCTGTGTCGACTCCTACTCCAAGGCCCACGGTCGTTGACCGTTTACTTTGGGCAATTCTATATTTGCGCAAAAGAGGTTACAATAATTTCAATTACAAAGAAAGTGCAATAAAATAAACTGTTAAGCTCTTCGTTACCGACGTCCGGAGTGTATCGACTCTTTTCGGGCAGAGGGACGTCGTCGGCTCGAGGTGGGGCGTTTCTGGAGCAAGGCACGAGCGTAGAAGAGCGTGGAAGCTTTGGAGCGAAGTTGATCTTGAAGGCTTGGGCGTTGGGTGCTATTTTATAGCCCCTAGGGCGCCCTGGACGTCGGGGGCGCCCTGCCAAGTGTCACCCGATCCGCAATCAGCTCGGTCAAGCTTTATCCCACCTGAATAGGGATGAGGTTTGACCTCTGGGGCGCCCTGGTCGCTGAGGGCGCCTTGGCTGACCCGGTCTTCTCGGCTGGATAGAGTTGCTGGCATAGGCGCGAAGCGCCTTGGCTCCTGAGGGCGCCTTCGGTACTGAGGGCGCCCTGGCTGATGAGGGCGCCTTGGCTGCTGAGGGCGCCCTGCCCAATAAGCAGCCGAAGCCTATGTTGCTTCAATTGGTTCTGGTTCACCTTGGGGGCGCCCTGGACACTCAGGGCGCCCTGCTCAGCTGCTGCCTCACTCCTTTGAGGCTCTCTGAGTTGCAGACACACATTCCTTCGGTCCTGCATCCAGGGTTAGTCCAAAAACAAAATAAAGCAATTAATTATTATTTTGTACAGCCTTAGCTGTCTTGGTTCTGACTTTGGTCTCCAAAATGGAGCCCTAGGTCGAACCGACGCCTACTGTTCCCTCGACGGAGAACGCGTCCTCACCTACTCCTCTCGGGAGAATTTACCTGTTGCCAACCGCTCCTTTGGTTGGACTTTTGCCTGACGGTCCTTTGTCAGGGCTTGGATGCCGAGCTACCCTTCGCCCGGTGCCTAGCATTCCTTCGCTAGGGCTTTAGTCCCAGGCTGTCCTTCGCTTGGAGCCTAGCAGTCCTTCGCTAGGTCTTGGATGCTGGCAATCCTTCGCTAGTTGCCTAGCAGTCCTTCGCTAGGGCAAGGATACTGGCAGTCCTTCGCCAGGTGCCTAGCAGTCCTTCGCTAGGGCTTTTTCTGCACACTCAGTGAACAACGTTAGATCACAAATAAACTTAACTTTGAATCCTTTGCCAATATCAAAACCAGGTTTGATATGGTGCTTCCTGCACCAACAATCTCCCCCTTTTTGATTATGGCAACATAATTCAAAGTTAAGTAAAAAGACTTTATAACTGTTAAGAACATGAAGTATAGCAATTTTACACAATTCAATGTTAAGTAAAAACTTTATAACATTTACTAACACAAGGTAAGAGTTGAAAAAAAATCTTTATTTCTCATAAAAAACCTTTATTTCTTATACTCCCCTTAAAACCTTGAGTACTTGTGTTATAATACTTAACTTTGACCTTTCCTCCCCCTTTGACATATATCAAAAATAAACATGGGTGAACAAGGTAAAAATTTAAAAAGTTTTGCAAGCCTAAGTTTTGTAACATAACTTTTACTTGGCTTTGCAAAAAAAGAATTTTATTTCGGCAAAATTTTGACGCCAAATTTCCAATACTTAGAAAATTGCGGGGTTTGAAAGAAAATTTTCTAAGTTCAGATGATTCAATTTTTTATTACTTAGAAACTTTCAAGAGAACCTTTTTAAGTTAGAGAATGTTTGGAGTTGGAAAATTTTCAAGAGAGTTTGAATTTTTTACTTAGAAAATTTTCTTACCAGCCAGTAAAGTTGATTTTCCAAAAGATGTACTTAAGCCAAGCTAATATTCGAAAAATGATCTTTTGAAATCAATTACAGTTAATTTTCAAAAATATGAAACTTTGAAAAAGCAGGTAAAGTTAATTTTCAAAAATATTGAACTTTGAAAGATAAGAACTTTACTTTTTGAAAGACAGGAGAAAAAAAATAATTTTAGCCTTTTCTCTCCTTTCCAATCTCTCCCCCTTAATGTGAAATTCTTCTCCTTAGCCATATATCAATAAGGAATTTTAAAAAAAATTAAAATTTATGTATCAGAGCCTATGAGTTTTGAAAACATAAAAATACTTAGCATAATTTTTGAAAGCATAGCAAAAGCTTAACATGCACCAAAACTCCACTTTGAAAGGCATAAAAAAATTATTTTTGTAGGCAAGTCTTTTAGAAAATTCATTCACTTAGAACACTATTGCCTTGAAAATATTAGTACTTTTGAAAACATTATATTTTGAAAAGTAGAAGTACTTTTGAAAGATATTGTGTATTTTTGAAGATATAAGAAGATTATGCATTAAAAACTATAAGTGCTTTTATAATATTAGAGAAAATTATCCTTTGAAAGCACTTACAAAAGTATTGTTTTTAACGCATAATATTTTACTTGCTTTGGTTACTTTTCCAGTCTGACACAATCCTAGGAAACCTTGTTAACTACAAGGACAGTTTCCTAAGTGTCCTGGAAATTCTCCAACTCAAGTAAATACTATTTCCAAAAGAATTTTGGAAAAAAATAATAGTATTTAGAAAAAAAATTATTTAAGTTTTCAAAAGGATTTTAAACGTGCAGTGCATGAAAACATATAATTCAATAATTCTTTTAATTTAATCTCCCCCTAAACTTGACCCAGTCCTAGGAATCCTTATATATCATGAAGTGGACCTTCCTCTGTGTCTTTAGGGTTTATTAAAATCAAAAGAATAGTTTTGAATATCAGTACGGTAATATAATTTTAGGAAATTCAATTTGAAATGAAGATAATTTTCAAACATAAGCCTCTTTTTCGAAAAACATTTTAAAATGATTTTTGTAAAGCATAATTTTGAAAGATATAGTGATTATTTGAAGGCATAAAACTTCTTCTTTTAATTTGAACTTCCCTTAAATCTGACACAGTCCTGGGAGGCTTGTTGACCACAAGTTAATCCTCCTCTCCTCTTAGTCTTAGGGTTTGTCAAAATTAAAGGAACAATTTTGAACATGCCTTTTGAGTATGATAATTTTTAAGGAGATAGATTTTTGAAAACATAATTTGGTATGATAACACAGTTTTCGAAAACCATTTTGAAATGATAATAATTTTTCAAAGATATTTTGAAAGAAAATTAAAAAGAATAAACCACTCTCCCTTACTATTTAACTCAATCTAATGTCCTAGGGGACTTCAGTGTTATCTATGTTTGACTATGTTGACTAGGGTTGACTGTTTTGACCAAGTTTGACCAATCAATGACTAACACAAAACAAGCCCTAGATTATATTTAAAACAAGTCTATTGAGATTTTTAACATGAAATTTTATATTAAAAAAATGTTAGAAATGAAAATATAGGGTACAGCAGACTGAATTAAAAAATAGAGATGATTTTGAATAACTTTTGAAAATATTTTTTTTGAAAGGATATTGATTTGTGCTTTTAGGTCCTAGATATCTCACCCAGTTCTACGTGGTCAAACATGTTAACCTTATGGGTTGTGTGAGACAAATATTTTAATTTTGAAGATAAATGATTAAATTGAATTTTGAGAATAATTAAGTTGAATTTGAGAATAATTAAGTTTAGAATAATTCAGTTGAATTTTATTTAATTGAATTAATTTGAATTTGATTGAATTGAATTAATTTGAGTTTGAATTAATTTGAGTTTGAATTTGATTTAGTTGGTTGGGTTGGACTCAACTTTTAGGTCCTAAGCATCTCACCCATTTCTAAGTGGCAAAACAGGATATCCTTAACTGTTTTGTGAGATGCATATTTTAATAGAAAGATTTATTTTGAAAAGGCCATGATTAATTTTGAAAAGTTAAATTAATTTTTAAACCCAATTTAAATTTATTTTGAAAAGAGGTATTTGAATCTAAAATTAACTGAAAATTTGTGTTAGATTCGAATTTAACAAAAAATAATTTGAATTTGAATTTCAAAAATTGGCTTCCAGGTCTTGGCGAGGCACTAGGCCTTCTTTGGCCGTAGCCTTATGGGATCATCCACCCTTTCCTTGACAAAGCCTTTTAATGAAATTTCATTTTCAAAATTATTCTTTGAAAAATTTCTGGTCTAACTAGTTTGGGTCTTAGATCGGTAGCTTCGGCTAGTTCCGCCAAATTGGCTTCCCTAACGTACTATCATCTCACCTCCACCCAATACTATGTTGTTCAATTTTCAATTAACTGATTTAGTCCCAATCCTAATTCTAAGCAAAAAAAATAAAACACATAATTAAAACAAACAATTGTCTAAGTAAGGTCACAATTGGAGTAATACTCCGGATTTTCGAAATCAGCAAGATTATGAATTAAATTTTCTAACTTATTGACCTTATGTTTTAGGGTTTCATTTTCTTGTTTCAATTTTCTGAAATTTGTTTTAATTAAGTTACATGAATCAATCACATTATTCAAGGTAAATAACGGATTTTCAAATACTGTAAATTTACCTTCGTTGATTGTTTGTCCGGCATTCTTGGTAGCTCTTTTATCTGTGCATTCACTTTTGTAATGCCCGAACTCCTGGCACTTGAAGCATTGAATGCGACTTTTGTGCTTTCGTGCTTTTGGAACTGATTCCTTTGTCGCCGGTGGTGTAGACCGAGTCTTACGAGTAGGGCACTGATTTTGGTAGTGCCCTCTCTCCCTGCATGTGCAACAAATTACATGATTAAAATTTGAATTTACACTTTTACCTTTTGGTTCTTTATTGGGAATCTCCCCCTTGATCATTGCCGCCTCGGATCTAGGCTCATCTTCTGATTCTGTGTCTGAGTTGGACTCGGGTACTGGTTGAAGCTCCTTCTGTGGTGGTTCTTTAGGAGTTTTCCCTGCAATAAAATTTACACCTTCCTCGACCATTATAGTATTTGTTTGATTATTTAATTCTAAATTTGAAAAGAATTCGAAATCGGTTACCGTCTCAGTCAATTCGTCGTCTAATTCTGGTTCAATTTTGGATTCGGGTTCAGACTCTGACTCGGCTGTTTGTGCTTGGACTGAAAGGGCAAGATAATTTACCTGGTCTTCTTCTTCATCTGAGATCTCTTGATGAATGTTTACCAATTTTTCCCAGATTTCTCTAGCACATCTGCATGGACCTACTAGCTCGAGTTGGTCCTTGGTTAGGTCACATTGTAGGATTGCTGTTGCCCTTGCATCGGTCTCGATTTGATTGAGGGTGTGTTCATCCAATTTGTCCCACTCGATGGATGACTCATCTTCTACGGGAAACGAGAATCCCGTTTGGATGATCTGCCATAACTCCATGTGGGCCTTCAGAAGGGACTCCATTTGACATCTCCAAAACGTGAAGTTCTCGCCGGAGAATAGTGGTGGACGTGCACTGTTCCACTCTTGGTTGGCCATTTAGGATAATTCTTGCACACAGAGGGAAAAAGTAGAAATGTACCAAGACTTGGTCTTGGATTAGTAGTGTGGGAGAGAGAGAGAAATTAGCCTAATAAAAACTATTGCACGGATTTCGAGGCAGACAGAAATAAAAATTATTGCACGGATTTTGAGGCAGACAGATATAAAAAATTAATGTCAAAATTTTGAAAATGTTACTTTACCAATTTTGATGATAAAAAGTAAGACTTTAATGTTTGGAAAAAATTTGCTCAGATTAAGGTAGCACGATTTTCGAGAAAAAAAATATTAAAATAATAATAAAAAAAGTTTATGACAAATTTTCAAAAGTTGATTATTTTGACAATTCTGATTTATGGTAAAAAAATGAGAATTCAAAATTGAAAAAGGCGAAAAGATGTAGTGGTGTTGATTAAAAAAAAGGAAAAGAAATAAGATAAAAAATTTCGTAAATCCGAAAAACTTTCAAACTGGTGGTTGCACCAAGTTTGAACTACCTCGCTTTGATACCACTTGTTGGATCGTGAAAAGCCGATAGAGGGGGGGGTGAATATCGGAAATCGCTCTTTTTCGGAAAACTAAGAGTAGGTGCACAGCGGAAATAAAAATACGAGACACAGCACAAAGACACAGTGATTTTTACTTGGTTCGGAGCCTGTGTCGACTCCTACTCCAAGGCCCACGGTCGTTGACCGTTTACTTTGGGCAATTCTGTTGGTGCAGAATGCACCCAAGTCAAACCTGTGTTTTGATATTGGCAAAAGGGTTCAAAAGTTAAGGGTTAGTTGTTGTCTAACAAGTTTCTTGAGTGTACAGGAAAAGCCCTAGCGAAGGAATGCTAGGCACTGGCAAAGGAATGCCAGCCAGAAGAAAAGCCCTAGCGAAGGACTGCTAGGCTCTGGCGAAGGACTGCCAGAATGGACAAACCCTAGCGAAGGAATGCTAGGCACTGGCAAAGGGCTGCCAGAAGAAAAGACCTAGCGAAGGACTGCTAGGCACCAAGCGAAGGGCTGCGTGGTACTCAAGACCTGGCGAAGGGCTGCCGGGCAAAAGTCCAACTGGAGGAGCCGGTTGGCACCAGGTAAATTCTCCCGAGAGGAGTAGGTGAGGACGCGTTCCCCTTGAGGGAACATTAGGCGTTGGTTCGACCTAGGGCTCCATTTTGGAGACCAAAGTCAGAACCAAGACAGCTGAGGCTGTATAAATTAAATTAAATATTTGTTTTATTGTGTTTTGAACTAACCCTGGAAGCAGGACCGAAGGAACGTGTGTCTGCAGCTCAGAATGCCTCAAAGGAAAGAGGCAACTGCTGACCAGGGCGCCCGGAGTGTCCCGGGCGCCCCCAAGGTGAACACAAAACACAAAGAAAGCAAATGAACCTCGACAGTACATTCTGAGGGCGCCCCCGCTGTCCCGGGCGCCCCCATGGCAAACAAACTGAAGAGTTAAGCTGCTGCCGCGTCTGCACTGCGCACCCAGGGCGCCCCCGCTGTCCCGGGCGCCCCCAGCGCCCAGGGCGCCCCCAGCCTTACCAAGGAGAGCTCAGCGCTGCGGATAAGGTTTGGCCGGGTCAACCAGGGCGCCCCCAGCGTCCAGGGCGCTCCCGTCAAGGCGTTATCCCGAGGATTAAGGGCTAAGACCTTGACCGAGCCTCTTGCGGATCAAAAGCCACGTGGGGGGCGCCCCCGTCGACCAGGGCGCCCCCAGGCACTATAAAAAGGGCCCTAGACCCTCCTCTTCAGAACACTGCTTTCATTCAACGCATCCAAACGCTCTGACGACCGCGCTCTGCTCCGGAAACTTCCCGACTCAAGAACGAAGCGCCGTCAACCTCCCACTGCACCGAAACTCGATCCACACCGGGAGTTGGTAAAACAAAGTGTATATTTCTATTTACAGTAATTTTGTAATCTCACTCTGTAACCGTTTTGCGCACTATAGAATTGCCCAAAGTAAACGGTCAACGACCGTGGGCCTTGGAGTAGGAGTCGACCCAGGCTCTGAACCAAGTAAAACCTTGGTGTTTGCGTTGTTTGATTTTATTCCGCCGCGCACTTACTCTTTCTTTTAAATCCGAACATTTTCCGATATTCACCCCCCCTCTATCGGTCTTTTTCGATCCAACAAGTGGTATCAGAGCGGGGAATTCAAACTTGGTGCAACCACCAGTTTGAAAATTTTTCGGATTTCTTTCGTTTTCTCTCTCATTTTTTTTAATATTTTCGTTCGAGTTTTTCTTTCAAGGTTGGTGCAACACCTCTTGAAATTTGTTTTTTTTCCCGCACTACTAATCCAAGACCAAGTCTTGGAATAGTTTCGTTGTTTTTGTTGTTTGCTATTTCAGTAACAAATGGCCATCCAAGAAGGTTTTAGCACCGCCAGACCTCCACTTTTCAGTGGAGAAGACTTTCCTTACTGGAAAAGTCGAATGGAGGTCCACCTGAAAACTCAGGTGGATATGTGGATAATCATCCAGTCTGGACTGATGATTCCCACAAATGCTGAAGGCGTACCACAAAACTACTCAGAGTGGGACACTGCCCTGAAACGCAAGATTGAAGCTGACGCCAAAGCAACTCAGACCCTTCAATGCGGACTGACAAAAGAGGAGCTGAACCGCGTAGGCCCATTCAACAGTGCCAAGGAGCTATGGGCTAAACTGATCGAGCTCCACGAAGGAACTTCAGATACGAGGATCAGCAAACGGGATCTGCTACTGAACAAGCTCTTCACCATCAGAATGGCAGATAACGAGACAGCAGCTCAGCTCCATGCCAGAATCCAGGAATTGATGAACGGTCTTCACGCAATAGGTCACCAGGTTCAAAACCGTGATCTTATAAGGTATGCCCTAAACGCATTCCCTAGGACCACCTTGTGGGCATCTATGGTAGATGCATACAAGGTCTCTAGGGATCTTTCAAAAATTAAGCTAGATGAGTTATTTTCTGAACTTGAACTGCATGAACAGACTAACTGCAATTTGGTCGAGAAAAGTATAGCTTTCTTTGCAGGGAAAACAGGAAAGACGACCAAGAAGCAAACTCAAGTTGAACCCGAATCTACCTCAGATTCAGAAACAGAAGATCAAGAAGAAGATCAATCTGAACTGGTCCGGCTAGCTCGAAGCTACTACAAAAAGTTGAAGAACCAAACCAACACACGGAGAACAAGCCGAAGAAAGGACGGACAAGCTGAACCGGCAACTGACAAACACAAGCCCAACGTAACCTGCTACGAATGCAAGAAGAAGGGCCACTACAAGACTGAATGTCCAAGCCTAAAGGAGTCCAAAAAGACCAGAAAGAAGAAGGCACTCCAAGCAACCTGGGACGAGTCTTCCTCAGAAGGAGAAGAAGAAGCACCCCAGTCCAATCTTCTAGCCCTGACCGCTTCGGATCAAATCGAGACTGACTCAGACTCGGACCAGGACGACGGCAAGCTGACCTTCTCCGACAACGGCGAAATAAGGGTAACGGGTTTTTCAAAATTGCAATTGAATTCGCTTATTTCCTATCTATCCCGAGATTTGGCGAAAGCCAAACTCCGAATCGAGTCCCTCCGACAGGAAGTAAAATTCCTGAAAGAGGAAGCTGAGTCTAAGGCCTTAACTGAGAAACTTCAGGAAGGAACCCCTGATCAAGTTGAAAAACTTGAATCAGAGAATTCCTCCCTGAAAACTCAAGTTAAGGACTTAAGAACAGCCTTAGAACGATTCACTTCTGGTTCCAAGAACCTTGATATGATTCTTGGAAAACAGAAGTCTGTTCTAAACCGATCCGGACTTGGCTATAGAACCAAATCTCGGCAGAGATCTTACTTTGCTGTACTGAACCAGTCAAGACCTAAGGTTCAGGCATGGGTGCCAAAACTGTGCCTGACTAAACCAATTGGTTCAAATCAATTTTGGATCCCCAAGGACAAGATTCACATCTTGCCTATCCCATACAGAGGCTTTAGTCCAGGGGGAGCCAAAATCAAAATAATTTTTATAATTAGATAATTTTTTTTTGCTTGATTGCTTGGTTATTTAATTTTCTGCAATCTGCCATGCTTAGATTTAGGGATACTTAGATTTAAGGACTCAACTACTTGAAACTTGAAAACATAGTATTGGGAGGAGGTGAGATGATAGTACGTTGGGGAAACCAACTCTAATAAGATCAAGTCTACTTGGTCTCTTTAGACTGGTGAAACCAGCCGAAGCTACCGATCCAAGACCCAAGCTAGTTAGACCAGAAAATGACCTAATTTAATTTGAAAATGAAATTTCATTAAAAGGCTTTGTCAAGGAAAGGGTGGATGATCCCATAAGGCTACGGCCAAAGAAGGCCTAGTGCCTCGCCAAGACCTGGAAGCCAATTTCTGAAATTCAAATTCAAATTATCTTTTGTCAAATTCGAATCTAACTCAAATTTCAAATAATTGTAGATTCTAACCTAATTTCAAAAATTCTATGGTTCAAACTCATTCTCTTTTTGAAAAACACTTAATCTATTTTTTTTAAAAAAAGGATCTCTGTTTTTTTTAAATCTGTTTTCAAAATTAAAATAACTTTTTCAAAACAAATTAAAATTCCTTTTCAAAATTAATTTTTACCCTCAAACCTGTCTCACAAAAACCTTAAGGTTAACGTGATTGAAAACCCTAGACTGGGGTGAGACAGATTAGGAAGTGAAACTCAATTTAAGCTATCCCTAACTTAAATTGGATCCAAATCATCAAAAATTCTTTATGTGTAGGAACATAAAGATTTGGACCAATGGATGTTAGATAGCGGGTGCTCCAGACATATGACTGGGGACAAATTGAAGTTCACCAAACTCAAGTTCAAAAACCTGGGCTCAGTGGCATTTGGTAACAATGCTACACTCAAGGTAATTGGGTCAGGTAATATTGAACTTAAATCCAATTTCATTATTAAGAAAGTTCTATTGGTGGAAAACTTCAATTTTAACTTACTTAGCATAAGTCAGTTATGTGATTCTGGTTATTTAGTTACTTTCAACAATTCTAATTGCCTGATTAGAAATGCACAAGACTCAGAAATCATGCTTAAGGGCACTAGGAAAAACAATGTATACACTATAAATCTTCCCCTTATACCCAAATGCATGTTAACACAATTAGAACAATCAAAACTCTGGCATAGGAGATTAGGTCATACCAATCTAAGAACTATCTCAAAAATTACCCAACTTGGCTTAATCAAAGGTGTCCCCAAAATTAAGAATAATGAAAACCTAATATGTGAATCTTGTAATCAAGGCAAACAAACCAAGTCTAGTCACAAATTGATCCAATCTGATCAAACCCAAACCACACTTGAGCTCCTACACCTTGACCTATTTGATTCACATGGAGCCAAGTCACTAAGTGGAAACCGATACTGCTTAGTGATAATTGATGACTACTCTAGGTTCACCTGGGTCAGGTTTCTAAAGACCAAAGATGAAACCCTGAACCTATTTAATAACTTTTGTAAATTGATTGAAAATCAAAATGATACCAAAATCAAAAGACTTAGGTCTGACCACGGGGGAGAATTCGAGAATCAAAGATTCGAAGAATTCTATAAAGTAAATGGATATAAACACGAATTTTCGTGTCCCAGAACTCCCCAACAAAATGGCATAGTAGAAAGAAAAAATAGAACCCTACAGGAAGCTGCTAGGGCTATGCTCAATGAATTTGACCTACCTAACCACTATTGGGCAGAAGCAATCAGCACAGCTTGCTATATCCAAAATAGGATTCTACCTAATAAAAGGATAAATAAAACACCCTATGAACTTTACTACTATAGACTTCCAAACCTACACTATCTTAGAGTCTTTGGATGCAAAGTCCATATTCTTAATACCAAAGACTATCTTGGAAAGTTTCAATCCAAGTCAAACCCAGGTATCTTTTTAGGATACTCTACAACAAGTAGAGCTTATAGGGTCTACAACAAAACATCTAAGAAAATTGAAGAAACAACCAACTTAATATTTGATGAAGAAACTAACCCAAAATCTGATAATTCTGACTTAGCTTCATCAAATACTGATCAAGAAGATAACTCTGAAACCCCAATTGAACCCTTTAATGACTTAACAATTGAACCAACTTCTGAATCAGTTGAACCAACCAATGAACCCAGAACTGAACCTATTAGACCAGCTGGACCTGAAGCTGAGCCAAGTACTAGAAAAACCAAGAAACCCAGACTAAGTCACCCAGCTGACCAAATCGTAGGTAATCCAACCTTAGGAGTCAGAACTAGAGCTTCCTATAGAAATCTTAGTCAAATAGCCATGATTTCAAAGATTGAACCTAAGACTATTGAGGAAGCCCTACCTGATCCTGACTGGATCCTAGCCATGCAAGAAGAGTTAGCCCAATTTGAGAGAAACCAAGTCTGGGAGTTAGTACCTAAGCCTAAGGGCAAATCCGTAATTGACACCAAGTGGGTATTTAGGAATAAGAAGTTAAACGACCAAGGTGAAATAGTCCGAAATAAAGCCCGCTTAGTAGCTAAGGGATTCAGTCAAGTAGAAGGGTTGGATTATGATGAAACCTATGCCCCTGTAGCTAGACTTGAGTCTATTAGGATGTTACTAGCCTTTGCATCCCATAAAGGATTTAAATTATACCAAATGGATGTAAAGTCAGCCTTCTTAAATGAGCTTATTAAGGAAGAAGTTTATGTAGGACAACCCCCAGGGTTTGAGGATATAGAAAAACCCGATCATGTCTACAAACTTAGTAAAGCCCTTTATGGACTAAAACAAGCACCCAGGGCCTGGTATGAAAGATTATCCAATTACCTGACTTCTAAAGAATTCAAACAAGGTCAAATTGACCCAACCTTGTTTGTTAAAATTTTAGAAAAGGATATATTTATTGCCCAAATTTACGTAGATGATATAATATTTGGATCAACTAACTCTAAATTTCTAAAAGAATTTGTAACAATAATGGAAAATGAGTTTGAAATGAGTTTAGTTGGGGAACTCAACTTTTTCCTAGGGTTACAAATCAAACAAACTAAGGATGGAAATTATGTACATCAATCTAAATATGCTAAAGAACTAATTAAGAAATTTAAAATGGATAACTCTAAAAGTATAAGTACCCCAATGGCCACAAATATGAAAATAGATAATGACCCTGATGGCAAACCAGTAGACCTAAAACTTTATAGAAGTATGATAGGAAGTCTACTATACCTTACAGCCAGCAGACCTGATATACTTTTTTCAGTAGGAATGTGCGCTAGGTACCAAACCTGTGCTAAGGAAACTCACTTAGCAGCCCTAAAATGAATTTTAAGATACATTAAGGGCACCCTAAATGTAGGGATATGGTACCCTAGGACTTCATCCTTTAAGTTGTCAGGATACTCTAATTCTGACTATGTTGGTTGTAAATTAGATAGAAAAAATACAAGTGGAAGCTGTCAACTTTTAGGAAACAGCTTAGTAAGTTGGTGCAGTAGGAAGCAACACTGTGTTGCTCTATCCACAATTGAAGCTGAATATGTAGCCTTAGTGTTGGTGCAATCTTGGTTAGGTCAGGGTTGACCTAGTTTGACAAAGCTCGGGTGAGCTTGAGGTGTATGTTTCGATGTTTGACATTGATGTTTGAATTTGATAATTATGGTTGAATGTCGTATGGTGTCAAGTGGGTCAAGGTTGACTGGAGACTTGACTAGGTGAAGTCCAGATGGATCGGGGAGATCGTGCGCTGGCATGGGAAAAGACCTAGTGGGACTAGGCACACCTAGTGGGACTAGGTGAAGTCCAGGTGGATCGGGGAGATCGCACGCTGGCATGGAAAAAGACCTAGTGGGACTAGGCACACCTAGTGGGACTAGGTGAAGTCCAGGTGGATCGGGGAGATCGCACGCTGGCATGGGAGAAGACCTAGTGGGACTAGGTGAAGTCCAGATGGATCGGGTAGATCGCATGCTGGCAAGGTGGAAGTCTACCGAGAGACTAGACCTAACTCGAGTGTTAGGCAAACCTGGTGGGGAATCAGGTTAAGTCCTAGTTGGGAACTAGGCAGAAGAAATCCAGGTTGGTCAAAGGGGTTGATCGTGAAGTCCAGGTTGGTCAAAGGGGTTGACCGTAAAATCGAGGTTGGTCAAAGGGGTTGACCGTGAACACAAGTTAGGTTGGTCTCAATCGATTGGGTGATCGATTGGGTTGTTGTCTCGCGAAAATAAGAAGGATCTTAATCAATTGGGTAATTGATTAAGAAGGATGGTAATCAATTAGGTAATTGATTAAGGAGGATCTTAATCAATTAGGTAATTGATTAAGGAGAAAGTGAATCGATTGGGTAATCGATTAAGAGAGTTTGTTGCGAGAACAGAAGGTGGCTGAATCGATTGGGTAATCGATTCAGCCTTCTCTTAATCGATTGGTCAATCGATTAATGGCAGTCTTAATCGATTGGCTAATCGATTCAGGTTCAAAAACTAGCCGTTGAACGGCTAGTATGACGTGGTAATCGATTGGGTAATCGATTAGGGAACCCTAGGCGTCGGGTATAAGGGTTTTCACGCAGGTTTTGAGCCACAACTCTTCTCCCCTTTTTCCTTCTTCATTGGTGCCATCTCAAGGGAAGTCTTGGAGGTTTTTGCTGCTGCATTTCCAAGGTTCTAGAGGCAACCACAAGCTTGAAGATAGCAAGGAAAGCAAAGAGAGATTATTCATTGTAAATCTTGTAAGATTTCATTTTGTGTTTGCTTTGATTTATGTTGTATCTTTGTGAAAGCTTGTAAGAGGTTTCTCCACCTCAGAAGGAGATCTTTCATAGTGTAGAGAGAGTGAGGAGAGTGGATCCTTGGATTAGTCACCGACGGGGTGGATACCAAGTAAATCCTTTGTGTTAGCGTTTGCTCGAGTCTTCCGCCGCGACAAATCATCACGAAGCAATCGAGCTAATCACCTCTACCGTCACACTTAGGAGAGTGTGTAGCTCCTATGGATGATGCACACCCTTAAGGACTTTCAGCTAGACTACAATCAGACCCAAGTCAATATTGACAATATTAGCTCAATTAACTTAACCAAAAACCCAATACAACATTCTAGAACCAAACACATAGAAGTGAAACATCACTTTGTAAGAGATCACGTAGCTAGGGGTGAAATAATCCTTAAGCATGTAGACTCCAAGTCCAACCTAGCTGACATATTCACTAAACCCCTACCTGAATCTGAGTTCAGCTCACTGAGAAGGCAGTTAGGATTATGCTTAGTAGAATAGAATCATTTGGTTTCTGCTTTAATTTTAAAATGTTTTAAATTGATTTTAAAATGGTGTTTATTTTAAAAGTTTTTCTAACTTAATCTTAAAAAGTTTTACTTTGGTTTTAAAATTTTTCCTTGACTTAGTTTTATTTCAAAAACTACCCCCTTCAAAACTAGGGTTTTCTTCGAAATGGACTTAGCCTAGGCTCTAACCCTAGAATTGCATGCACCTATAGATCTAGAAGCCAGCATCTCACAAGCACCTTAGGGTACTTTGAGTGATAACCTAGAAAGGGTTGAGATGCTTAGGTCTTTGCCTTAACTCAAGATGCTTTAAGTCAGTGCATCTGCAGTAGTTGGGGCACTAAATACAAACTGAACAGCAATCAAGTTAAGTATCAAGTTTAGACAATCTAACTTGAACAATGCACTTAACTTAACTAACCCTAGCGAAAACTACTGTTTATAACAGTTGGTAAGTAGCTAATTGGGTTAGACACGTCCCTAAAGATTTAACCAGACTTAGGTTCCAGTTTGATTCAGTACAGCAAATGCTTTAATTATTGCAAAAATTTTTTCTGCATTTTTGATATATGTCAAAGGGGGAGAGTTGAAAAGGAAACAGGGAACAAAAATTTTTTTTAAATTTTTTCCCATCGTCTTCTTCAAAAAGTTGAACTGAAAAAATAAAATTGGTGAATCAAAGTTAGTTTTATTTCTAAACTCTGAATTATTTTGAAACTTAATATTTTTGCTTAAAATTATTGTTAAGCTTAAAGGTTTTAAAATTCTCTTTAAAAATTTCCAACTCTGAACTATGTGTTTTGAAATTGTGTTTAAGCTTAACGTAGTGCTTGAAAGTTTTTCAAATCTGAAAATTTTCTAAGTCTGAAATTTTTCCAAAACTGAAAATTTTCCAAAGTGTGAAATGTTCCTAAAACTGAAAATTTGTCTAAAAGTTTTCAAAGTTTTCCAAACTTAGAACATCTTTTCGAAAAACTTAGCAAAAAACCTTAGAGATTTCCCAACTTATTATCAAAACATGAAATCTTCTAAGTACTTAACTCACACCACCTATTTTTGAAAAACCTAGGGGGAGATTTCTTCCAGGGGGAGGGAATCTAACTTAGGATTTCAATTTCAGCATTTTTTTTCCTTAACTTTTTGAACTAGGTTGCCATATATCAAAAAGGGGGAGATTGTTGGTGCAGAATGCACCCAAGTCAAACCTGTGTTTTGATATTGGCAAAAGAGTTCAAAAGTTAAGGGTTAGTTGTTGTCTAACAAGTTTCTTGAGTGTACAGGAAAAGCCCTAGCGAAGGAATGCTAGGCACTGGCAAAGGAATGCCAGCCAGAAGAAAAGCCCTAGCGAAGGACTGCTAGGCTCTGGCGAAGGACTGCCAGAATGGACAAACCCTAGCGAAGGAATGCTAGGTACTGGCAAAGGGCTGCCAGAAGAAAAGACCTAGCGAAGGACTGCTAGGCACCAAGCGAAGGGCTGCGTGGTACTCAAGACCTGGCGAAGGGCTGCCGGGCAAAAGTCCAACTGGAGGAGCCGGTTGGCACCAGGTAAATTCTCCCGAGAGGAGTAGGTGAGGACGCGTTCCCCTTGAGGGAACATTAGGCGTCGGTTCGACCTAGGGCTCCATTTTGGAGACCAAAGTCAGAACCAAGACAGCTGAGGCTGTATAAATTAAATTAAATATTTATTTTATTGTGTTTTGGACTAACCCTGGAAGCAGGACCGAAGGAACGTGTGTCTGCAGCTCAGAATGCCTCAAAGGGAAGAGGCAACTGCTGACCAGGGCGCCCGGAGTGTCCCGGGCGCCCCCAAGGTGAACACAAAACACAAAGAAAGCAAATGAACCTCGACAGTACATTCTGAGGGCGCCCCCGCTGTCCCGGGCGCCCCCATGGCAAACCAACTGAAGAGTTAAGCTGCTGCCGCGTCTGCACTGCGCACCCAGGGCGCCCCCGCTGTCCCGGGCGCCCCCAGCGCCCAGGGCGCCCCCAGCCACTCTTACGCAGGAGACTTCAGCGCTGCGGATAAGAGTTGGCCGAGTCAACAAGGGCGCACCCAGCGTCCAGGGCGCCCCCGTCAAGACCTTATCCCGAGGTTCAAGGGATAAGTCGTTGACTGCGCCTTGTGTGGATCTGCTGCCACGTGGGGGGGCGCCCCCGTCGACCAGGGCGCCCCCAGGCACTATAAAAAGGGCCCTAGACCCTTCTCTTCAATACACTGCTTTCATTCAACGCATCCAAACGCTCTGACGACCGCGCTCTGCTCCGGAAACTTCCCGACTCAAGAACGAAGCGCCGTCAACCTCCCACTGCACCGAAACTCGATCTACACCGGGAGTTGGTAAAACAAAGTGTATATTTCTATTTACAGTAATTTTGTAATCTCACTCTGTAACCGTTTTGCGCACTATAGAATTGCCCAAAGTAAACGGTCAACGACCGTGGGCCTTGGAGTAGGAGTCGACCCAGGCTCCGAACCAAGTAAAACCTTGGTGTTTGCGTTGTTTGACTTTATTCCGCCGCGCACTTACTCTTTCTTTTAAATCCGAACATTTTTCGATATTCACCCCCCCCTCTATCGGTCTTTCTCGATCCAACACTATGTACTCGGCGTGAGTCCACTATTGGTCTCCTTTCCGGAATTTCCGGAGGTGGAGAATGTTGGAAACGAGATGGCTAGAGAGGGGGGGTGAATATAGCCAATCACTTTTCTCTTTGGCACTTAACAAGTTTCTGTAACTTAGAAGTCAGTAGCACAGCAGAAAGAATAGAAAACAAGGTATGCAGAGATCTAACACACAAACAAACCAAACACAGCTAGCAAGATCGCTAACAAGGAGGATTTACAAGGTTCGGAGATAACTTGCCCCTACTCCTTGGCTTGCCCTTAAGGTGGGCGATCCCTTGATCGTCGGCAGATCAAGCCCCGGTTGGCACCGGATATAAAGCAACCTCCTTCTCGGTGGAGAAACCTCTCCACAGCGTTTCAATCACAGATAAATGTTTAAGCACAATGAAACAACAAGAAGGATCTTACTCAAGCACTCAGCAAGGACAAGAACACAGCAAGCTTCCCTGAGCTCCACCCAGTGGTGATCTCACGCAAGAACCCTTCTTCGTGTCTTCCCACTGTCGGACTCCCAGCCCCTTGTTCTCTCCTTCAAGTACTCAAGTAGTGGATGATTGCTTCTCGATCGCTTGCTCAGAATGATGGAAACTTCAAGAACACAGCAAGCAGTTGTGGAGAACTCAAGGTGGCAAGAACTCAAAACACAGGCTGTAAAACTCTGCTTCACCGAAGCTGTCTCTCGTCCCTTTTGTTTCTCCACTAAGCATCAAGTGACCTCATCTCCAGCAGCCTCCAGCTGCCTCACTGCCAACGCCAGCTACCACTGAACCCTTACTGAACTTCCTGAGCTCCCTCAGCCAAGCTTCAGTCAGCGGCTTCAGTCCTGCAGCTCCAGCCGTTGCAACCTGAGATGAGAAATGGACAAACCTTCTCCAAGGAAAGCCTCCATTGACTTCTCCTTGAGTGTTTGAATCCTCCCCTGTCACCTGCAGCTTAATCAGACTGTTAGAGCAGTATATCACACAGTAAATCAAATACCAGAGGCAAACATCAGCGAATCGGATACGGTCAGACGCGATCAGAGCGTCTGACAGTGCAATTTGAATTAAAGTGATCGGTCACCCGACCGATCAGAGCGACTCCTGATCGGTCACCAGACCGATCAGGCTAGGTCCAGACCGATCAAGCTCCGTCCTGATCTGTCCCCAACGCTCAATCAGAAATCGTGATTTCTTTGTGACTTCTCCTGGATCGATCACCAGACCGGTCCCAGGTTGTGGATCGATCACCCGAACGATCCACCCCTTTCTTGGGCGATTTTTGAGCTTCGCAGTCCAGACCTACTGATCGGTCACCAGACCGATCAGATCATGACCAGACCGATCAGGCTCCGTCCTGATCGATCATAGAGAGGAACCTGCGACGCTTGATCGTTCTCTGGAACGATCTGCACAGTGATCCTGATCGGTCACCAGACCGATCAGGTGCAGATCAGCAGGGGAACTCAACCTCACTGTTTTGCTCCCTGATCGGTCACCAGACCGATCAGGAGCCAAGCAGTGGGTGAAACACGCACTCCCTGATCGGTCACCGGATCGATCAAGAGCAGTACAGTAGGTTCCCAACCTCACTGTGTGCTCCCTGATCGGTCACCAGACCGGTCAGTCGTTGCTGGATCGGTCACCAGACCGATCCACAACAGGACAGCGTGCCAGCTTCCCTGAACGATCACCAGACCGATCCAGGGACTTAAACTTAGCCCTCCAAGCTAAGTTTCCATCCACCTTAGCCCTCCAAGCTCAGGATTTTTCACCTAACCCTCCAAGTTGGGAATTTGCACCTAACCCTCCAAGTTAGGACTTTTCACCTAGCCCTCCAAGCTAGGACTTTTTACCTAGCCCTCCAAGCTAGGACTTTTCACCCAACTCTTCCGGATTAGGACTTTCCAAACCTAGCCCTCCAAGCTAGGACCTGACCCTCCAAGCCAGGACTTTTTCACCTAATTCTCCAGGATGGGAATTTGCACCTAACCCTCCAAGTTAGGACTTTTCACTTAGCCCTCCAAGCTAGGACTTTTCACCCAACCTTTCCGAATTAGGACTTTTCCAACACCTAGCTTCCCAGACTAGGACTTTTCAACACCTAACCCTCCAGGTTAGGATTTTCCAACACCTAGCCTCCCAGACTAGGATATTCCATACCATGCCTGATCCCCGACCAGGACTTAATCATAATCATCAAAATCATAATCAACCTAAACTAAAATCGATGTCAACACCAAAACAACAATCAAGGCCAGACTGCATCAACAGAGAAAACCCATCTTACAGTGTAGAAATACAAGCACAAGTACAGAAAATTAAGTACGGAAATTTAAATGCAAACCGAACAAAACAAAAGTTGACGCTCGACCGATCTGGACCTCCGAAGTGCCGCGCACTTCATCCTGGAGCCTCCAGGTCGTAGAGCCTCGTCTTTAGCGTGTTGTCGTCGGTCAGAATGATTAGAATGGCTTGTAGCAGTTGTGTCTGAAGCAGAGGGGTCGAAGCCCCTTGTATAGGCCTCCTGGGGGCGCCCTGGACGCTGGGGGCGCCCCGATAAACCCGGTCAAACTTTATCCCCGCGTCGACCTCGCCGCAGCTGATAAAACTTTTGACCAGGGCACCCCGAACCTCCCGGGCACCCTCATGAGGGCTTATCTGAGTTTCGGACTCGAAACTGCAAAAGCAGCTTTGAACCAGGGCGCCCCGAATGACACCTATTCTGCTTACCAAACAAGACTGCCATTTTCTTGCTTTATCCTGGGCGCCCCCAACACTGGGGGCGCCCTGCTTCAGGGCCTCCAGTAGGTTGCTTTGTCTTCCAATCTTGGTACCTGCAAGATACACAAACACAAAGCACATATACATATAATATTAGCCTTAAGGACTTGGTTCGGACTTTGGATCTCCACAAAACCCTAGGTCGAACCGGCGCAAGTTCTCACCCCCGAGAACGTGCCTTCCACCTACTCCTTTCAGGAGCCGGTTGCCACCCAGTCCTTCGGGTGGACTTTTGCTTAGCCTCCGATTACTCCGGATCTCGAGATGCCCAAATCCTGACCCATCTCTACTCCTATCCTTAGTCATCGCTCAGCTAAGTTGCTCAGTCTCTTGGACCAAGACTTTATTACCTAGCAGTCCTTCGTCAGGTGCCTAGCAGTCCTTCGCCAGGTTTTCATTCCCTAGCAGTCCTTCGCCAGGTGCCTAGCAGTCCTTCGCCAGGTCTTCATTCCCTAGCATTCCTTCGCCAGGTGCCTAGTAGTCCTTCGCTAGGTCTTAGGGTTTCGATGCCTAGCAGCCCTTCGCTAGGTGCCCAGCAGCCCTTCGCCGGGTCTTAGGGTTTCGATGCCTAGGTTAACTAGGACTTTTCTTCAACTTAGGTCACTTCTCCTTTGCTCCCCTTTGTCTGTTCATTGTATCACTGACTTAAGTACATTGTCAAACATTAAAATACTTAAAGAAGAACATCATTGATGCAACTTGCACCAACACATTCAAGAGCTGAAAAAGATTGTGAAAAACTGAATGAAGAATCTACATCTAGTGCAAAAGTGATACACTCTCCATTAAAAGTTCGATCTCGAGGTCGTCCACCCACAAAGAGGAAACAGTCTAAGATAGAACAAATTATGAAGAAATCAATTTCTAAGACCTAAAAGAAGGTTTGATTTATTATGCTTTAGCAATTGACATAATTTATACTTTATATACTAATTATCGAATTCTTTGTTATAGGTATGCAAAGATGACTTGTAGGTGAAGATCTATGGATTATAACTGTTTAGTTGTGCAAAGGTGTGTGATTAACTCATTCCATCAATTTTGTGTGCGCACTTTACTCATTTAAATTAGTAGTAAGAAGTTATGTTCAATTCACAGTGTCTGTTTACAATCTCAAAATTTTGTCCAACATCCTAGGTGGCCAAACTCATTCAAACTTTAGCAAGAATGTTATCAGAATCTACATTTTTAACCTATCTTTATTTTCTTTGAAGCTTTCTAATTCTCATCTGATCTAATGTTATAAACAAATCTCAAACATATAGGAGAAATGTATCTACATTGATGTTGGAGCATAGCCAGTGTGATCAGCAGCTATTATAGTTCATCCGTTGTCCTTAACTCCTTATGGAACCATTTTTTATTACTCCGTATCGCTTATGCATGATCGTTTAGAATCTAAATATTGTTTTTCCTCAAAGTATCATTTCTTAATCAAGTTGTTTGGAACTAGAATTTGATATACTGAACAAAGTCACCTATATGTTCGATTACCAAGTCACAATAAAATTTCTCTTGATATGCAGGTTTATTCCCTAGGCACCATCCCAGCAATACAGCAGCCAGCAAATGGGTTTATCCGCGACTGATGCTTACTATCGTATTCCCTTTAGTAATCTAGTGAATTGGTGATGTTTTTTGAACTTATCTAGTGGTATTCCGAACCAGCAAATGGGTTGCTCTTCAGTTAATTTCTAGAAGCCAATGTATGATTTCTTTCCCGTAGCTACAAGCCAATGTATGATTTTGGCAGTTTCAATTGGCATCATATATGGCATCGACCTTTTTGTTAAGGTCTATCAAGTGCTATTTAGTGGATGTTCTATACCGACTAGCAATAAATTATGAACAAACTGATGAGCTAGAAACTGTGGATGTTTTATACCAAATAGCTATACTTTTTTTTAAAAAAAATGATGAACAAGAAACTGTGGGTGTTTTATACCGACTAGCTATAATTTTTTTTTAAAAAAAATCTCTGAGCAAGAAACTGCTGTTGCTCGTTCTGCAGTTTTGGCATCGTTAACATGAGATCATCTTGCTAGTAGATTTTGTTGGTATGTTTAACCATTCATGAACTGTAGGATGCCTTGTTTACTTTCAGTAGATTTGACATTGATATATATCAGGAACTAAATTAGCGGCTGCTACGAGTCATGATAGTGTTTATGCATATTGGTATGCTTAATCATTTTTTGCCTCCATTTATGATCATTGCCTTCAGGTAAAATTCTTGCTATTAGTTAATAGATGGTGTTTGATGTCTGGTTATTTGTTTTCAACTAGGTTAGCTTATGTTCTTTACTAGAATATGACTAGTGAAATCAAACAGTTGGCGCATTTTGCAAAGAAATTTAACACATTGATTTCATCTCTTCTGCTGCAGGTAGAGGATACTCCCTCCCCACATGAGAAATGTTGTTTCTGAGGGATCTCTCTCCAATACCTTTATCAAATGAACTTTAAATCCTGTGTATTTTTATTTGCACGCAAATTTGGATGTATGGACTAACTTATGCACTTAATTACATATTTGCTTGAATTTGTCATTAAAATTTCAAAAAATCTTCTGCAGCAATGCTTTGGTTGGTTTGAATACTAAAGAAAGTGCATTTGCATTGAGTGCCTTGTACGTGAGCTAGCTTATCATTCATGAAAATTTAATTTGTTAAGAAAATTTAAAATATTTCATTGGGTGCCCAATGTTTCTCGTTATTTTAATTAAAATATTGGCAATATTAGGGTAATAAGCCAATTTGCTGACTTAAAAACTAATTAAATAAGTGAGCCTTTTTTAGAACATTTGAGGACCATAACTTGTTCGTCACTACTCGTTAAAAAAAATCATCAAACTTTAGACTTAATAAGAAGATTTGGCAAACTTGTGATGTACATGTATAAGCAAAGATGACATTTGTTTATTCAAGGTGCAATGCAAAATCTAGCTTTTTGAAGGTTTTGCTCGAACGAACACAAAGCAAACATGAGTATAGCTTCATAGTTTCAGAGTCAAGTCCAGCTCGTCACTGAGCTCTGGCGAGCCCACAACAGCCGATGGCTGAGCAGGCTGCGAGTGCATGACTGCTGCCAGCTCCCTTCTCGACTTGCCCACAACAAGTCAATTCATCAGATCAGATTTTTGAGAGGGAGATTGAGATTTTTGGGCAGTATCAAGCACATCAACCAATAACTGTACAGTTTCAATGAAATATTAGGCTCCCAATACATAGCCAAAAATTCAGATAGATAGCCAAAAATTCAGTTACAACCATTAAGTAGATTGTGTTTCTAGAATTACATTTCTTTGTCACATTACAATACTAGTACTAATTAACCACTACTTAACTAGATGAACTAACAAACAAATTAGATACATAGTCAAAAGCATCAAGTTCACAATCACTAATACCATGACAATTCTCGAACCATTCCAATTTCCCAGATTATGACCACGATCAGAAATTTGTTGACTCCCTAACCTTGACTGTATTGTCTCTACTCTTGCCAAACACCTAAAACTGATATTATTGCTATCTTCATCAAACATAGTCACGTCGTTCACCCACTTTAACCAGCCATGATGCTTACATCCATAATAGAGTCTTCCTGGGTTCTTGGACGATCTAGATACTAACACCAATGCTCTTAGTCCACATTCCCTACATGTTACATTTTCAAATTTGGCATTGTGATTGCTGCTGTTCCTTGATGATCCCATGAAATGGCAACCTAATATTCAAAATTTCATTAGTTAAGCAAAAGAAAAAAAAGAAAACAAAGTATTCGACCACAAATTGATGAAATACATTCATAGAGATTGAACATAACTTTACATTGATCGTAACAATATACCTTATAACTATTGTTAATCTATCATGATTTCATCATATTTTAGCCAGCCAGTCAACATTCATTGAGAAATTTGCATATACTAGCAATCATCAACAAGATAGAAATACAGTCAATTGCATAAGAGAGGAGAGGAAGGATAGCCCCCAGCAGTTAGCAAATCAAAACACAACCTCAATACAAAGTTTAAAATGTTTTAGCAATCGCCTTAGTGCCAAACATGCTCTATAGATTCAACTGGACATTTGAAAGTAGATATCATTAAGAAAATGTAAAATATTCTTTATCATTACCTAGAAAAATTATCAAAAACAAAAGAAATATAAAGGTTTGTATCACAAAGCACAAGTAGAATTATGGCCTATATTACAGAATTTAAGAGTTACCAAATTGATTTACTTTGTGAATAATAAGCTCTGCATTCTTTACAAGTAAAAGAAGTGTTTCTCCTGATGAAGAACTTAGAATTGGAACAAGTGCAGGCAATGTTGAAGGCTTAAATCACTTTTTTCCTGGAAGAACAACAGTTAGCATGCTATTTCTGCTTAAATACAGTATATTTCAAATGGGTGATAAAGATCACACGTGAAACACCACTAAAACACCAAATAATAAGTTTTCTAAGTTTATTAGTCACTTGCTGAGAACCATAGTACTTTATCTAGAATTCACCTGCCTATATCTTGCCATTTTGTAATGACAGCAAGTGATGAGCAATGGATGTGCATAACAAGGGATTCGATGCAATGAATGACAAACAACAAAAACACAGCTACAAGTAAAATAAGCAAATCAAACATTTGAAGTTGGGTATTACAGATGACCCATATTTAAGACGGCCTAACTGGGAAGTTCCAATTCTTTTTTTTTATGCTTATACCAATGTTCCTAAAAAAATCAAGTCAATGACCTTTGTTTAAATGATTTTGATGTCTCTTACATTTCTTAATCTTTTCTAAAAAGGAACATTTTATATGATAGTTTTTTTCCCTGTGCTCATCTTGAAACCTCTAGTTTAACAGCAGCAAAAACCATGAATATGCAAAATATTTTAATCAACTGCCACAGAAAAAGACAAGTTCAAAGGAATCATTGGATTACTCCTCCAGTTAACACGCAAATTGACTGTATGCAATTGACTCCTACAGTCATGACATAATCAACATACATAATCAGTCACGATAATGGGAAAAAATCTAACAAAGAGATTACAAACCCAATCTAGATTACCTGACCAATGCTCGCAAGGGAGATTGCTGGGTTCGTTTGCTGCAGCGACCTGGGAGGAAGGACAGGAAGGATAGCCCCCAGCAGATAGTGAAAATCCCTGCAAGCAAATGCAGAATGGTAAGGAGCACCTCCAAACGCATCAAGCCAGAAAATGGATGCGCGTTAGCGCCGTGGCTTGTGACTTTCGAACCCGTTTACGCCTTTGATACCACCCTCGGGAAAGCGCTAGTAGAGCCCGCTGCGGGAAAAGATCAAGAAATAGCCGGCAGAATCGCACCCAGAGTAGGCAACAACTTTACCTTGGCTTTCGTTGGCGCTGGGAGGAAGGAGACGCTTTCGTTGGCGGTGGGAGGAAGGAGCCGCTTTCGTCAGCTTTGCTTTCCTTGGCGCGGGCACTCGTCTGCTTTGCTTTCGTTGGCACCGGGAGGAAGGAATGAAGGTCTTCGCTGCTTCGAAGGGGAAAGGAAAATGGAAATCGAGGCGCGGAAAAGAGTCGACGGCGTTGGGAGGAAGGAGAGGAGGTAACCTAGGGCATCCGCTCCTCTGCCTTTAGCTGGGGAGAAATCGGCTGGGGGGGGGAGGGAAAGTGAAAGAGAGGTTTAGGGTTCGCGATACTCTGCCTTTCGCTGGCTCATAGCTGGAGAAAAGAGAGTTGGGTAGCTTTCGCTCGGAGAGAGAAAGCCTCGCTGGCTTTTCACACGTCGGTTGCCAACTCAGTCGCTCCTCGCTTTCGCTATTTCTCTTCGCTGCCTCTATCATTTCTCTTTTTTGATAGACCTTAAGAGGAAAAAAATATATTAAATTGACCATTATATCATTCGGTAAAAATCCTCACAAAATTCATATATGCACAAGCATAAACAACAAAAAAAAATCAACTTTAAAAGGGATAACTAGCCAAAAACTCATTTCACCACCCTCACGAAACAAAAAGTGTTAAAATTCTAAATTGACGAGTCAAAATTAAATGAAGATAAAACAAAATTCATCATTAAAACTCTTCTCCTTATTATCAAATATGACATATAATGAAGTAGAGCGAAGTGTTGGTGTGATAAAATTATACTAGTGCGCACATCAAAGACATTAAAAAATCTAAGAAGGAAGTTTATAGATTTTGTGACTACAAAATTAGTACTCAAACATATCTTAATATACCACATCAACCCAAAACCACTAACATTAACTGGATGTCAACTATTATTTGTATATAGAAAAATAGTGAAAGTGGATTCTTCAGGTGCATACAGAAAAATGATAGATATAGGTTCTTGTGCTTCTTCTTCTATTTCATTCATCCACCGAATGAACCAACATCTAGTAGTTGACATCTATTAAATGTTAGTGATTTTGAATTTATGCGGTATATTAAAATGTTTGAGAATTAATCTTGTAGTCACAATAACCTATAAACTTCCTTCTTGGATTTTATAATGTCTTTAATTTGATGTGCGTGTCGGTATAATTTTGTCATAACAACACTTCACTTCTACTTTATTGTATGTCATATTTGATGACGAGGAGATTTTTAAGGATAAACTCTGTTTCATTTTCATTTGATTTTGATTCATCAATTTAGAATTTTATTTTTATTTTTAATTGGTGAGGGTGATGGAATGAATTTTTAGCTGGTTATCCCTTTCAGAATTGTTGCATTTTTATTATTTATGTTGGTACATATATAAATTTTGTGAGGATTTTTTTTGAAGGATATAATGATAAATTCAATGTGTTTTTTCTTTTTGAGGTCTATCGAAAAATGATAAAAAAGATAAGGGTATAATTGACTTTTATAAGTTGTTTCACATTTGGCATTTAGTAAAAATGGTTAAATATTATTATTTTTAAATATATAGAGTAAAATATAATTAGATAGAAAATTAAAAAAAATAAATATTGTCTTTAAATATAAGAAAACAAAATACAATTCTATAGAAATCACATGCAGACTAAAGTTATTTACTCTTCATTTTCGTCCACTTCTGTTTCTTTTGTCGATACCTAGAGAATTCAAGGCCCTAATTGATATAATTTTCAACACGCGCATGGCTGCTTATTTACTCAAATTAATAAATTGGATGTAACCTCCCACAACATATAAATATTAATAATTAATTATACAAATAAAATAATATTAAGTAGTTTAATTTTACATTTATAATTTTTGAAAACTTAAAATTGATTTAATTTCTTTTAATTTTTTTTTATATTTAGACATATTTTAATATATCGAATATAACTAATACAAAATTAAAACTCACTAAAGTTAATTTTATTAAAAATATTATTTAAGTAGATAAATTTATCGCTTTTTGGTAAAAGAACATTCTATAAATATATAATAAAAATAATTTGAAAATATTTTTAGTTGAAAAATATTACCTAACATTACTATCGGATAAGTGTCGTTCTCTCGATTTCTTTAATTAAAAAAACAAAAAATTGGAGAAGATTATTTAAATTAAGAGTAAAACAAACTATTTCAAATTTTCAACGTTGCATATATATTAGTGGAAGTCTCATTACATTGGCTAGCTCCCACTTCATTAGTGCTGCTGCCATGGAAGTCTCATTACGTTTGGAATGAGCCAAATTTCGGTTTGTATTACTGCAAATTTCTTCTTGAATCTTGACTAGCTACTTCAAAATAATATTTTTCTTATTAATTTTCTAGCTGAAGCGTGCACAGGACCGTCTTCATATTTTTACTAGCTGCTGATATGTCACCAACTTTGAATTATATACGTCAATTAGTAAGCTCATTTATATATGCATGCATGAGCTAGTGGTATAGCACCTCACCATGAAATCTAGGGTTAAATCCGAGTGAAGTCAGGTGTGCCTCTCTTATGTGATACTTAATGTCCAGATTAGTAGTTCTTGTGATTTATCTTTTCCATATTGATTTTGAATGGGTTAACGAGGATGTTGAAGACAAACGAATCACCCTTTACCATACCTGCATAAACTAGTGGTATACACTAGTTTATTGGCATTTTGTTACGTTCTTGGTAAGCAGGCCATGAATAGCATGCCTTAGGAATAAGGATTGTTCTGTTACATCCTAATTAAATTCCTAACCTTAGCTGGTGTTGAGTCTTGTAGGTATTCATATTGAGGTAACGTTGTAAAAACTGATGTGTGATTAAGGAATTTCATTAACAAAGTTATTACGAATGTTACATCTGAGGTCATTTGTCTATAACCTCATTCTTTCCAACTAGACTTGGCCACCACCAATGCACCTAATTAAACAAATGAGTGTAGGTTGGAATTTTAACTTTGTTTGAGATCGAACATGTAACAAATTGACATCTATCTATATATCTATATATATGATTAGAATATCAACATCTTCACTCTAATAAGGCAATGATTCCAATTATTATTATCCAAACTCAATAATTATGACCTCAAAAAATCACATATATCCTAAATGATTTCAATTATATTGACTGTAAAATATTCCATGCGACTAGTGCAATATATAACATGATAAGATATTATTCGTCAAATTTGTCTGTTATATTCTTCGCTACTGTATACTTACAACTAAGTTCCCACTGCTAATTATAAGATCATACCAGCTGGTCTAATGGAACACTATTATACAATATCTACTGATCATACTATTTATATGACAAACTTTACAATTAATTAAGTTGCCAATGCACTTTGAATTCTCCAAGTTGAGACAATAACAAAAAAATAAATAAATAAAACAAAGAATTGACGAGATCACCGTATACAAACAGAGAAAACTAATTAAGTAAAAAAAAATACATAGTATTGGGACTAGTCCCCCTTGAGAATTCAGATCACGTACGTCAAAATGGACCATTCCGTGTTCGGCTTACTAACTTACCATACAGTCAATACATTGGGAAATTATATATATATATATATATATATATATATTCTCAACCATCGTTCCAACTATGTACGTAATTAATTCCCACGTCAAATTAAAATTAAATTATATTTTGTGTAGAATATATTTGGTCACGAAGTCACCCCAATTTCCACGCTCAGACCCCTATAAATATGATTGCACTTAAACACATTTCACCACTCAGACATTATATTTATAGAGCAATAAATTAAATACCTCTCCATATATCGTCATGGATAAACTCTGCCTTAACGGCATCTGCACCATTGTTTTAATATCTCTAATAACTGTTCCAAACAGTACGATCTATATATCTTTCTCTTCTCTCTACTTATTTATTTATTTATCTATCCTAACACGATCGACTACTGTTTTTCATGAGAATTTCATATTTATATGAAAATGAGAATCCTTGATTTTTTGTGGTTTAATTTGCAGGTGTTCATGGCATCGGCGTCTGCTACGGTCGGGTCGGCAACAACCTCCCTTCGCCGTCCGACGTCGTCGCCCTCTACCGCTCCAACGGCATCTCTAATATGCGCATCTACTCGCCCGACCAAGACGCCCTGCAAGCGCTCTCCGGGTCTAACATCCAGCTCATTGTTGGCGTTCCCAACGACAACGTGCAATCCATTGCCTCTGATCCCTCCGCTGCCACCTCCTGGGTCCAGCGCAACATCGTCGCCTTCCCCGGCGTCTCCTTCCGCTACGTCGCCGTCGGCAACGAGCTCATCCCTGAGAACCCCAACCTGGGCCAGTTCGTCATCCAGGCTATGCGGAACATCCAGAACGCGATCAATGCCGCTGGGCTCCAGAGCCGCATCCGCGTCTCAACCGCCGTCTCCGCGGCCGTCCTTTCCCAGTCGTTCCCTCCTTCGCAAGGCGCGTTCGGGCCGGACTCCATGCGTGCGATAGTGCAGTTCTTGGCCTCGAACGGAGCTCCGCTGCTCTTCAACGTGTATCCCTACTTCAGTTACAGGGACAACAGTGCTCAGATCTCGCTGGACTACGCCCTATTCCGGTCTAGCGGAGTGGTGGTGCAGGATGGCCAGTTCGGGTACCAAAACCTCTTCGACGCTATGGTGGACGCCGCCTACGCGGCACTGGAGAAGGTCGGGGGATCGAACGTGAGGATCGTGGTGTCGGAGAGCGGGTGGCCCTCGGCGGGGGGCTTTGCTGCGTCTATCGACAACGCCAGAACTTATAACCAGAATTTGATCCGACACGTCGGCCGGGGAACGCCGAGGAGGTCCGGAAACGCAATAGAGACGTACATATTCGCCATGTTCAACGAGAATCAGAAGGGCGGGGACGAAATCGAGAGGAATTTTGGCTTGTTTCGTCCCGACAAGCGGCCGGTTTACCCTATTTCATTTAACTAAAAATAGTATCCGCCGCTGAATAATGGATATGAAATAAGCATTAGGATTCGATGCAATATGATTAATGAATTAATCCTGATCCCCCACAAATCATAATGTATGAAATAAATGACTGCTTCTGAAGCATCAATAAATATTTATATATATATATATATATAATTTTCTCCCAGATTATATTTTGAAATGAAATTAACAAAAAGAAGAGAAACATATAAAATATTATAAATATACTTTTAAAATTTAATGAAGGACTTGTACTCAACACGAGCTCGACCTTCGTTGGAGTCGGGCCAAGCAAGCTCTGCACAACAGCCCGGACCTTTATGAATTTTTTTAATATAAAAATAATAATAATTTTAAAATTATTTTAAAGAAAAAACTAAAAAATAAAAATAAATTTTATTAAGTTGATATTTTTTTAATAAATATTAGTAAAAGTATTTGATATAAATTAATGTATATATTGTCAGTTTTATAAAAGAAAATGATGGGTTGTGTTGAGCCTAATTTGTTAGGTTGGGCGAAGGCCCATGGGCCATGATCTTAATACCAGTTAAGTTTGTTTGCATCCGGGTCGATCCAAGCATGGCCCGGATTATGTTCAGCTAGGACACCTCTATCTATCGTAAAAATCCAAAGCCACCAATTGTAGAATAATCTATAGAACATCCTACTTCAACTGTAAGTACGTAGTCCTTGAAAGAAGGATGCTTAGACTTTACTCAAAGTCAATGCCAAGTGCGACAAAGCTTTAGAAACGTAATTGCATTCTTACCTAGATACATTATTTTACATTCAATACAATCTATTCAAATTTATATAATATATTCTTTGGGTGTTCAAGCTCACCTTCAAACTAGATGGCATCTCTTCAAGATTGGAATGTTCTGCAAATTCATGCTTGATCTGTCCATCAACGTCATTCTACACGCTCGAGTCATCTTATCAAACATAAATGACTCACTCAATATATTTAATTTGCTAAATATAAAAAATGCATGATTAAACCTAATCACAAAGAAGAATGAAAAGATCTCTCTTGTTAATATTTAACAACTAATTTAAGTTAGTTGTTAATAATAAAAATATATAGGGTGAGTTTTTTTATTATTTGTTAAAAGATTTTTTTTGTGTTTTTCTTACTTTTCATAATCATTTTCATCATGTGATCAAGTTGTGTAGCTTCATCCATGTTCAGTACACTACAAGAAAATTACTTTCCCGCAGCGTGCAATGGTTACATCCGCAGCGCGCATCGAATGCTGCACAACTTCAAGCTGTTAAAAGTTATAACATTTCGACAGCGCGCGATTCCGCGCTGCGAATATGTGCATTCGCAGCACGTGGCTACACGCTGCAGATAAGTGGATCCGCAGCGCACGAATATACACTGCGGATAAGTAGATCCGCAGTGAGCGACTATACGCTGCGGATATTTGCATTCACAGTGAGTGGTCGCGCGCTGCGGATATTTGCATCCGCAATGAGCGGTCGCCCACTGCGAGCAGCTGTTGCGGATCTACTTATCCGCAGTATATATTTGTGCGCTGCGGATACTAATATATTTCATATAATTATAATCTCACATATACACATCTTACACAATTTTATAATACAACAAATATACAACATCACATCTTTCAAATAACAGTATCCAAAACTAAAACATTTATAATATCATAAATAATCATCAACACCATAATTTACCAAAATAACATTTCACTTACTAGCAGCGTGCCAATTTTTTTTGCAAACTGTCGTTATTATTATTTATTCATAGCGTACATTAATATGCTGTTAATAATAATATTAATAGCATACTTTTAATGTACATCGTTAATGCTTCTTCTTTTAAAAAAATTTATGATATTAACAGCGCACATCAATATGCATGTCATTAATAATACTATTAACAACGTGCTTTTAATGTGTGTTGTTAATAACGCGCTGCAGAAAAGTAATTTTCTTATAGTGGTAGTATCCAATGAAGATGTGTCTCGATCTTGTTTGACCTCTCTTCAACATGTTTGTTATCAATAGCTCCTCCAATCAGCTAGCTCATATATATATTTGGACATTCTATGCATTCACCTTTAATGTCCACTTGAAATTATAGGAAATTCATTAAAAATTAACATTCCAAAGTAGATCTTGATTAGTAAAACCTAGCAAAATCAGTATACTCTTCCTTCCCATGCGCTAGCTATAGTATCCGTGCTAGTAACTTTCGTGATTTATCTCCTCCATGTTAACCCTGGGATGGATTAACAAGGGTGCTGGAGGTGAGCGAATCGTCTTTTGCCATCTTGATTAGTAAGTTGAGTTCCTAAGTAAATCATTTATCTCTAATAGCTATGAGTGTATTAATAAGTTCATTTTCGACCTCACCATATGCTTGTCATCTATGTTTATGCATGAACCTCCCTCCATATCTATGGGATCGATTTTAGGAGAGCCATTTATATAACGAATCTACCTTTTTATGAGTATGTTAATAAGTTTATTGTGCCTTGAGTGTGTTAAGTTGAGTTCATAAGAGATCCTATACAAAGCTAGCTTCAAGTCAAATGTGCCCTCTTCCATTATTTCATAATTCCTTAATACTTTTTTTTTTCACTTTGTGTACTTTTTTTTTCATTCATTATTCATCTATTCATCTCAATGAGATTTTCATTTCTATCTCTTGGTTGTTCATAACCCTTTTTAGTGATAAAAACATTTTGTGTAAACATACCTTTAAATATGTTTTTTTTATATTTGAGCAAAAGATTAAATTAAGACTAAATTGTGATTACTCACATGGTGTGTTATTCCTACGCCTAGACCCCTCAAGAGATGACCCATCGGTGAGCTGTACTGGATGTTGACGAAGTCACCATGAACCGGAAGAAGAGGGGAAATGAGCTATCTTCTAGGTTGACTGAATCACAAAACCTTAAAGAAAAGTCCATAATAAGTTGAAGATATCAAAGTGCCTCCGTAAAATGGCGCTTGTAAAGCTGCTAGAAGACATGGAAATGACAGGCAGAGCATTAGGGAGAAGATTGAGTTACCCCGGCCTTTAACCCTCCGACGCTCAAGTGAATTTCAAGCAGAGTACATGAAGCAGATAGACAACAATATAATCAAGTATATAAATAATTAATTCTTAATGTAAATGCATACAAGGCCAACAAGAGTGGCCCAAAGGTCGAGACGTAGCAATGCGGCTCAGAGGCTGGAATATGATCGTGGCTTGAAGATTGGAATACAGTAACGACTTGAAGACAGGCAACAACGGGGACAGATTTGTGTCGAGGATAGCCGATCTGTATCAAATCGGTGATGGATGTAGCTGATATTCGTCGAATCGTCGTCGATGCGACAGATCTAGCATAGATTTGCCATCGTTGCTAGATGTGGCTAGATCTCTACGGATTGATGCGGACAGTGGCGGATATGGGCTGAATATGGCTAGATGTGGCTAGATCTGACAGGATGTGACCGGATCTCTGCGGATCGTCACCGAATGTGGCTAGATCGTCAGCATAGATTTGCCATCGTTGCTGCATTACGGCCTTCGAGCCATTAATATATTCCAGTCTTCGAACCGCTATCATATTCCAGCCTCTGAGCCACATTGCTACATCTTGACCTTCGGCCCGCTCTTGCAGAACTGGTATGCATTTACATTCAGCATTCATTATTTATATAGTCGATTACATTGTTGTTTATTTGCTTCATGAAAACTGACTTGAGCGTCGGAGGGCTGAAGGCCGAGGTAACTCAGTCTTCTCCCTAACACTCTGTTTGTCATTTCTATGTCTTTCAACAGCCTTGCAGGCGCCATTGACGGAAGACATTCCGATATCTTCAACTTATTATGGGCTTTTATTGGAGGTTCCATGATTCAGTCAACCTAGAAGACAACTCACCTCCCCTTTTCCTCCCGATTATGGTGACTTCGTCAACATCCAATACACCTCGCCGATGGCTCATCCATCGAGGGGTCTTGGCGAAAGAATATGTGTCAAGTATGTAAAGTGTACAAATATAAGTTACTCGACATTAATATTCCAATTGCATTGAAAAAAGTCCAAATTGGTCAAGGATTAGATATTTAAGAAATGAAAGTCTAAGTAGGTCAAAGACTCAGTAGATTGAGAGGACCAAATACCTAGAAGATTGAAATTTTATTAGGTTAATGATGATTGAATCTTTAGTACATCAGGAAATTCCGGACATAAAGTCTCTGGAGGTCCTGCGATTCAGTCAATCTAGAAGACAACTCACCTCCCCTTTTCCTCCGGATCATGTGACTTCATCAAGATCTAGTACATCTCATAGATAACTCATCCATCGAGGGGTCTTGGCGCAAGAATATGTGTCAAGTATGTAAAGTGTACAAATATAAGTTACTCGACATTAATATTTCAACTGCATTGAAAAGGTCCAAATCGATCAAGGATTAGATATTTAAAAAATGAAAGTCTAAGTAGGTCAAAGACTCAGTAGATTGAGAGGACCAAATACCTAGAAGATTGAAATTTTAGCAGGTTAATGATGATTGAATATTTAGTACATCAGGAAATTCCGGAGATAAAGTCTCTAGAGGCCCTGTGATTCATTCAACCTAGAAGATAACTGAGTTGATGTTTCAATCGACCGAAGGGTGAATTCAATCAATTGGACTTGAGCTGATTCGTCAATCAACTCAGGGTCGAATAGAAAGAAATTGAATGTTTTGTTCACTAATCAATCGACTAGCCAATTAGTTGAAGCAAGATCAAGCTCAATCGATTAAAGTTCAAGTTAAGTGTAATGAATAATTAGCAAAAATTCTAGAAGAGTTGTCATTGATCTAACATGACTAAACCAGTTAGTTGATCTAGAAGCTACTATTGATAGGTGATCAAATTTATGCTAAAGGAGGGTGAATAACATGTTCTTTTTCTTCTATCATTCTTATCTAGGTATTAGTATGTAGTGGAAATAATAAAAAAAAATTATAATAACATAAGTAAGAATATACATCAGATTTTATTTGGTTCACAACCCCTCAGGGTTGCTACATCCAAAGTTATGTCTCAATGTGGACATTACTATTTTTTTTCATTTTTAAACACCTTCCGAAGAACCTCTTACAACATTATAAGCACAAATAAAGTAACTAATTAAATAAATAATAAAAGAAATGCAAATACTCTTTACCGAAGAACTGATCCTCTCTAGAAGTCCTATGCACAACTATGCTCATCGAGAAAAACTTCATGAACTTGTGAGCATAGTGTTGGTGCTGGAAGCACCAGATCGAACCTGGGTTTTGATGATGGAAAAGGGTTCAAAGTTAAGGTTAAATTGTTGTCTAATGAATTTGTTAAGTGTGCAAGAAAGTCCTTGGTAAGCTAGGCACGAAATCTTGACCTGCAGGGTTGAGCAATAAGTCCTGGTCGTGGACTGGGCACCGAAGACTTGATCGGGGATTGGGCAATAAGTCTTGGTTATGGACTGGGCACCGAAGACCTGACCGGGGGTTGGGCAATAAGTCTTGGTCATGGACTGGGCACCGAAGTCTTGATTCGGAAGATCGGGCAGAAGTCTTAGCCGGTCGGGAGCTACGGACAGAAGTAGAGACGGGTTGACGAACGAACATCTCGAGATCTGGCAATCTCGAAGGCCAAGCAAAAGTCCAACCAGAGGAGCCGGTTGGCAAAAGGTAACTTCTCCTGAGATGAGTAGGTGAGGGCGCATTCCCCGAAAGAGGGAACATTAGGCATCGGTTCAACCTAGGGTTCCATTTGGAAGCCCAAAGTTAGAACCAAGACAGCGCAGACTGTTAATTGTACTTAATTTTACTATTACTGTTATTTTGGAACTAACCTTGGTTGTAGGAGCAATAGGTTGGAGTTTTTGCATCCCAGGTGCCTGAGAGGTCTCAGGCGCCCGAGAACACAGGCACCTGTGTTGATACAAGCGCCACAGATGGGCTACTCCAGAGGCTGCGAAGCTGAACTGCCACGTCAGCATGGGAGGCTCCTGTGAGCAGTCAGGCGCCCCAAACGTCCCAGGCGCCCTGGATAAAGGGATAGATGTTGGTCGAGTCTGCGGATGAGGACTCGCACAGATAGGCAACGTGGCAGGCGCCCTACAGCTTCAGGGGCGCCCTGGACGACAGTATAAAAAGGGGTTCACCCCTTGCTTCTGGATAACACTTTTTCAACTCAAGCACTCAAGCGCTCAGTTTTGTTTCCTCCGTGCTTGAGTTTCAAGCGCCAACAACGCTCCAGATCGACGACCTACTGCTCCGGTCTTCATATTCATTTCCGGTCGTCGGTATTTTTTTTAAGTGTTTTGTTGGTGCAAGATGCATCAATGATGTCTTCCTCTAAGTGTTTCGATGTTTAACAATATACTTAAGTTAGTAACAATATGTGTTAGACAAGGTAAGGGTTAGCCAAAGTGATCAAGGGATAAACCAAACAGGACCTGATGTTTGGTAGGGTTAACCCAGGATTTATCAAGTTGACAAAGGTATAGCCAAACATGATCTAATGTTTGACAGAGTGAACCAGAACCTAGGTTTGTTAAGGTGACCAAGGGTTAGCCAAACAAGACCTGATGTTTGGAAGGGTGATCAAACCTAGATTTAATCTGGTTAATATACTAAGGTTTGATTAGTTAGAACAAGGGTTAGCTAAACAGGATATGATGTTTAGCAAAAAACCCAGGGTTGGTCAGTTAGACCAAGGAGTGAGCCAAACAGGACTTGATGTTTGGCAGAAGAGAAGTCTAGTCAGGATTAATATGACTAGCAAAACGAAGTCCTTATCAAGGTGAAGGAAAGTCCTAGTTAACCTAGGCACGAAGTCCTGGTTCAAGGAATTGGGCACTATGTCCTAGCCGATGGCTGGTCACCTAAGACCTGACCGAGGGTTGGGCACCAAAGTCTTGGTTTGAGGAATTGGGCACGAAGACTTGGTCCGAGGGATCGAGCAACTTAGCTGAGCGATGACTAAGGATTGAAGTAGAGATAGGTCAAGGTTCGGAAGTCTCGAGATCCGGGAGTCTCGGAGGCTAAGTAAAAGTCCAACCGAATGTCCCAGTTGGCAAAAGTAACTTCTCCAGGGTGGAGTAGGTTAAGGCGCATTCCCCGGGAAAGGGAACATTAGGCGTCGGTTCGACCTAGGGTTTTGAGAGAAATCCAAAGTCAGAACCAATCTTTAAGGCTAAGATTATCAGTATATTTGTCTTGTGTTTGATTGTCTTGTAGGTACCTGGAGTTGGAGGCAAGACAGAAGAGCAAACGCAGGGGAAATGGTACCTGGGAGGAGTATCCAGGGCGCCCCAAGCTTCAGGGCACCCTCAAGGCCATCCCAAGCACCCTGGATGGTCCCAGGCACCCTAGATGGCTGGGTTTATCCCTGCGCAAAGACCGCGATTGCAGATCATATTTGACTGCCTATAGGGCGCCTCAGAGGCCTCTAGGGCGCCCTGGATGATACTATAAAAGGGGTTTCGACCCCTCAACTCAGAACAACAATTCCATCATCTGCTAAGACATTCTGAGTGAAGAAAAAACACTAGAGACGAAGCTCTACGACCAAGGAGGTTCCAAGAGAAAATGTGCTGCACTTTGGACTTCCGGATTGGCCGAACCTTCAACTTTCTTTTTGGTTTGCTTTTATTTTACATACTTAATTTACATATTCTTTGGTTGTAAACTTGAACTGTAAGACGGGTATTCTTCGCCTCCGAAAATTCTGGAAAGGAGGCCAATAGTGGACTCACACCGAGTACATAGGCCTTGGACGTACTAACCCAGGGGGGTCGGGAACCAAATAAATAAATTCCGTGAGTCTCTGTTTGTTCTGTCTTTCTTTTCTATTTTCCTCTGTGCACTAACTCTTTGACTAGAACGAACGAATGACTAGTTTTCTGAAAGATTTTTCGAGTCGATATTCTCCCCCCCCCCTCTATCGATGACACTGATCCTACAAGTGTTATCAGAGCCTGGAAGCTCTTCACCGGACTAACAGTCGACGGAGCAAAGAAGACAGGAATCGAGGGGGAGCCAGGGGTGAATTAGGTATTTTTTAACTATGTCCAAATTTAAATTTCATATTATATGTTTCAAGTGATGGGAGAGAGGACACTATAAAAATCAGTGTTCTACTCGTAAGACTCGATCGTCACCACCGGCGGCAAAGGAGGTACCAACGCCAAGAGTCTAGAGGGACAAGAGCCATGTACAATGCTTCAGATGTCAAAAGCACAGACACTACAAGAACCAGTGTCCGTCCAAGGTACGAAAAATTAATTTTGGCAATAAATTTCGATTTCCTGCACAGTTATATCATTCTGGTAACTTAGATAATTTTTCTGATAAGTTAGATTTTTTGCATGACCAGCTTAATGTATTGCATAACAAATTATCAAACATAGAAAATGTTAACATATCAAACATTAACTCTTTAATATTTAATATTAATGTTAAAATTTTCAAACTTAATAATAATTCTTATAAATTTAAGGATAATAATACTTTAGAAAAATGATAGGGAGAGTGAAAATGGAGTGAATGGTAGAGTGAATGACCATTAATTAATTAAATTACTGACAATTTAATTAATTAATATCTAACTCCATGAGTAGCACCACTCAACTTTATCATCATGTCGGACCAAGTCCACTTGCAGGATTTACATGATGAACTTTATGCGCTCCTCAAGGGGACATCATCAACCTGACGCATCATGACACGGTTTCCTTCTATAATCAACGACACAACATGTAAATAATATTATTTTCCAATTTACTGGACATATCGATTTAACAAATAAATCTCACCCATTGGTAAATCAAAGAAATAAATATTAAGTATATGTGTCCATTATTATATCGGGATTAAGTGCATGTACACCATAATATCTGAGGTCTAATTCGATTATATAGTCAGTATAAATTGAATCACTTCTATATTGGTCCTGCTCAATACACACAAAGTGTACTAGTGTAATTCTATGGTCATGATAAACCAAAACCAAATTAGACTACAACCATGCAAATGGTTTATCCCGAACCATCTCGGTTGTGAACCTCTACTTATACTCTACAAGGTGTTGGTGCAGGTAGCACCTAAGTCAAACCTGGGTTTTGATAATGGCAAAGGGTTCAAGAGTTAAGAGGTTATTGTTATCTAATGTATTTACTAAGTGTGCAGGAAAGAAGCCCTAGGCACACTAGGCAAGAAGTCCTGGTCGAGGACTGGGCACGAAGCCCAGGCAAGGAGCTGGGCACCGAAGACCTGCTCAGAAGATGGGCACGAAGTCCTGGTCGAGGACTGGGCACGAAGCCCTGGCGAGGAGCTGGGCACCGAAGACCTGCTTGGAAGGTGGACACCGAAGACCTGCTCGGAAGGTGGGCACGAAGACCTGGTCAGGTGCACCGGGAAAAAGTCCAACCAGAGGAGCCGGTTGGCAAAAGGTAAACTCTCCTGAGAGGAGTAGGTGAGGACGCGTTCCCCGTCGAGGGAACTGTAGGCGTCGGTTCGACCTAGGGTTCCATTTGGGAGACCCAAAGTCAGAACCAAGACAGTTACGGCTGTAAAAAAAAATCATCTAATACTCTTGCTTTGTTGTTTTGGAACTAACCTTGTATGTAGGACCGAAGGAATGTGTTTCTGCATCTCAGAACGCCCCAACGGAGAGGGGCAGGTAGCTGGGAAGGGCGCCCCCAAGGTCAAGCCAAAACAAGCAAATCAGAGTTGCTTCGAAACTACAGTAAGCAGGGCGCCCTGGAGGTCCCTATCGCCCTGAGTAAAAGACAAAACTGAATCGAAGCAAAAATAGCCACGAAGCCAGCCGACCACATCAACCAGGGCGCCCCCATCAGCTCCGAGGCCGATTCTGGAGGAATAAGCGCTGACCGAGCTTCGGATGAGGATTCTCGGATCTGAAGTCACGTGTCAGGCACCCCCAGCGTCCAGGGCGCCCCCAGGAGTACTATAAAAGGGGCTCGACCCCTAAGTCTTCGACAATCAATTTTGCCAACGCCTTTACGCTCTTCGCTCAAGCGCTCTACTCTGGAAACCTCCAAACTCGAGATTCTAGCGTCGACGACGACCCTCTGCTCCGAAGTACGATTCACACCGGGCGTCGGTAACGAAGAGTATACTTGTTTTTTTCTGCACTACTATTGTGCAAACCTTGTAAATCTTTGCGCCATTATAGAATTGCCCGCAATAAATGGTTAAGGACCGTGGGCCTTGGAGTAGGAGCCGACCGCGACTCCGAACCAAGTAAAATCGCTTGTGTTCCGTGTGTTTTGTTTTAAATTTCCGCTGCGCATTCTCTTTTCTAATCCGAAACGCTTTCACGATATTCACCCCCCTCTATCGTGTTTTCTCGATCCAACAAGTGGTATCAGAGCGGGGAAGCTCAAATTTGGTGCAACCACCAATTTAAGAATTTTTCGGATTTTTCTTCGAAACTTTTAATTTTTTTTTCGATCGAATTTTTATTGTTAATCGAGGTTGGTGCAACACCACTCGATAATTTTTTTTATATATATCTTCTTCCCATACTGCTAATCCAAGACCAAGTCTTGGGACATTTTTTTCTGTAAATTTTATTTCAGTAATTACTAAATGGTCATGCAAGAAGGGTTCAGTACAGCCAGACCACCACTTTTCAGTGAGGAGGATTTCTCCTACTGGAAGAGTCGGATGGAAGTCCACTTGAAAACTCAGGTGGACATGTGGATAATTATCCAATCTGGACTGGAAATCCCAAGGAACGCTGAAGGAGTGCCACAATCTTACACCGAACGGGATACTGCACTGAAAAGGAAGATCGAGGCCGATGCTAAAGCGACTCAAACACTCTAATGCGGCCTAACCAAAGAAGAGATGAACCGGGTAGGACCATTCAATAGTGCAAAGGAACTCTGGGGTAATTTAATTGAGTTGCACGAAGGAACCTCCGACACCCGAATCAGCAAAAGGGACCTTCTGCTAAACAAGTTGTACACAATCAAGATGAATGACAGCGAATCTGCAGCCTAGCTCCACGCTAGAATTCAGGAGTTGATGAACGATCTACACACAATCGGTCACAAGGTAGAGAACCGTGACCTGATCAGGTATACTCTTAACGCTTTCCCGAGAAACACTTTGTGGGCATCTATGGTAGATGCGTACAAAGTTTCAAGGGATCTTTCTAAAATCAAATTAGATGAGTTATTTTCTGAACTTGAATTACATCAGTAGACTAACTGCACCCTGGCCGAGAAAGACATTGCTTTTGTTGCAGGTAAAACTGGAAAGATGACCAAGAAGAAGCCTCAACCTGCACCCAAGTCTGACTCAGACTCAGACTCAAAAGACAGCGAAGGAGATTGTCCCAAGCTGGTCCGGCTTGCCCGGGACTACTACAAGGAATGGAAGAATCAGTCCAATAGAAGAAAAGCCAGCCGAAAGAAGGAGGATCCGGCTGAACCATCCAAGAACAAATCAAGTGTGACCTGCTTCGAATGCAACAAGAAGGGACATTTCAAATCGAAATGGCCTAATCTGAAAGAGGCCAAGAAGACAAGAAGGAAGAAGGCTCTTCAAGCAACATGGGATGAGTCTTCATCCGAAGAAGAAGAAGAGGTCCCACAATCGAACCTGATCGCTCTGACTGCTTCGGAAGAAATCGAGACCGAATCAGAATCAGAGCCGAACGACGGAAAGCTCACATTTTCAGAGGATGGCGAAATCACTGTAAGTGGGTTTCCAAGAATTCAATTATCTGAATTAATTGCTTACCTTTCTCGCGACTTGGCGAAAGCCAAAATCATAGCCAAGTCCCTCCGACAGGAAGTAAAACTCCTGAAAGAGGGAGCTGACTCTAAATCCTTAACTGAGAAGGTTCAAGAAGGAACCTCTACTCAAGTTGAAAAACTTGAGAAAGAGAACTCCTCCTTGAAAACTCATGTCAAGGACCTTAGAGTAGCCTTAGAACGATTCACTTCTGGTTCTAAGGGTCTTGACATGATCCTTGGAAAACAGAAGTCGGTTCTAAATCGATCCGGGTTAGGCTATCGAACCAAGTTTAGACAAAGGTCATACTATGCTGTACTGAATCAGTCTAGACCTAAAATTCAGGCATGGGTACCCAAACTATGCCTGAACAACCAAACTGGATCAAATCAGTATTGGATCCCCAAGGACAAGATTCATATCTTGCCGAACCATTATCGTGACTTTAGTCCACGGGGAGCCAACTTAAAAACTATTTTTATAGTTAAATGAATTTCTTTTCCTTCTTTAAAATTGCATAATTGTTTGTCTATTTTTTTTACAATTTACCATGCTTAGACCTAGGACTGGTTAGACTAAGGACTAAACCAATTAACTGAAATTTGAACAACATAGTATTGGGTGGCGGTGAGATGATAGTACGTTAGGGAAGCCTCTTCTAATAAGGTCAAGTATACCCTACTTGGTCTCTTTAGATTGGTGAAACTAGCCGAAGCTACCGATCCAAGACCCAAACTAGTTAGACCAGAATTTTTCAAAAAGTAATTTTGAAAATTAAATTTCATTAAAAGGCTTTGTCAAGGAAAGGGTTGATGATCCAATAAGGCTACGGCCAAAGAAGGCCTAGTGCCTCGCCAAGACCTGGAAGCCAATTTTTGAAATTCAAATTCAATTTACTCTTTGTCAAATTCGAATCTAACACAAATGTTCAGTTAATCGTAGATTCAAACACTCTTTTTCAAAATATATTCAAAACCAATTGTTTTCAAAATTAATTTAACTTTTCAAAATTAATCATGATCTTTTCAAAATAAACTTTTCTACTAAAACCTGTCTCACAAAAACTCATAAGGTTAACGTGATTGATAACTCTAAATTGGGTGAGACAGACTAGGTTGTGAAAATCAATTTAAGCTATTGATGGACCCTAACTAGGTGTTACGAAATGTGGGTCTCAAAATTTAGATATTTGTAAGCTGGAAACCCTTTTTGCAATCAAAGATGAAAACGTAGTAAAGGGGTCACATGTCGTATTTTTCTTAGAGCTAGTTGAGAGTGCTTGATTCGAGCTTGAATTTATATGTCGACAAATTATTTTGGGTTTCAAGTAAGAATTGGGTTTGGTTTCAATTGGAAATGGAATCGCAATGAAAATTAAGGTACTAATGAACTAAATAAGTGAATGCAATTAATAACTCAACCAATGGGCAAGTAAATCAACTAATGCAACTTTGCCAAATTCAGGAAATCAAAATTGATATTAGATCGATCCTAGTGTTGATTGACACTATGCCGAGATTTGCCTAAGAAATTACCACTTATGACCAACCAAATGCAAAACAACCCATAAACAAACTGATACAAGGTCAGTGCCAAAACTTCCCTTGACCCAAGTGCAGAAATGCAAGCTTAACTTGCTGAAAAGAAGATTTCAATTCAAAACCGAGCTGACTATGAAGGAAGCTGATTTCAAGCTTAAAAACACACTAAAAGGTTTGTTTAATTCCAGGAATTTCAACCAACCCAACCGTATGCAACCAAATTATAATCAATGGCTGAAACTTTACTTAACACAAACTTCACTTAATGCAGGGAAGAGAAGCAACGTATGTGCTGAAATCTGAGACACAAATTCAGAATCCATCAGCTGAGAACTGCAGAAATGAATTCAATTGCAGATATGGGAATCAAATTGCAGTAATGAAGACTAATTTGCTGAAATGGAGACTTAACTGCAGAATTGGAAATTCAGCAATCAGCTGACGCAAAATACAGAAATTGAGGCTGAATACTTTGTGAATGAAACTAGTTACAAAATAGATTTAGAAGCAACAAAACTAGACTTGCTTGATACAAAGATTCCGGAACTGGAAACAAGAGCTGCTATGCAACAACTGATGCTAATTCAGAAATAGATCAAATGCAGATGGAACCTGAAATCAAGTGCAGCAATTAACTAAAAACAGAGTTTACTTGACACCAATCCATGATAAATCTTTTCTTGATACAAAAACAGGAACTAGCAACTTGAAATGCAGGACATGAAACTGAGTTTCAGAAACAATGGATGTGCAGAAATTGAAAACTGATGACCGGGAAACTGATACGCTACAACCAAATGCATAAACAAATTGATCAAGTGGAAATCTGATGCAATGGTTCACCAAACAGGAACCTCTTGATGTGCTAAAATTGAGAATGCAGAAATAAATTGGGAGAATGCAGAAATAAAGGTGCAGAATGCAGAATTGAAGTTGATACGCAGGGGTAACTGATACACAATAGCTGAACTAATTGCAGAAATTATAGCTAAACTAAGTGCAGATATGAAGTGCAGAAATTATAGCTAAACTAAGTGCAGAAATGAATGGATACGCAGTGGAATTGATACGCAACAGGAACACGAACTGATACTCACGAATTAAAACTGTAGAACACACGAAATTAAGTGAAAGGGTAACTAAACAAGCTCTATAGCTAATGAAAGTACAGATTCGAACCACTAATGAAAACAGAAACAATTCAGAAAAGTAAACTACAACAGCTAAAACAAAATTCAGAAACGAAACAACATTCAGAAATGAAATTACAGCTAGAAATAGAATTACAATAAGAAAACTAAGCCCCAATCACTCCCTTAGCTCAAGTACTCCTTGCTCGTCACACAAGGGTGAGCCTCGAACCCCTAAGCTCAGCAAATCAATGGAAAAACTCAATCTGCGATCCATTCCAACTCAGCTTGCTCAAATCTAAAATTTCCATTCGAATCCCTTTAATTCAGCTGTGTCCGCGTGCGATGGTGAGTTGGGGATGATCCAAGCAATCTAGGGAACCCCTCCAGATAGCTCAGGTGGAAGGAAATAGAGCACAGCCGAGATCAAAGATTGTGAACAACAGAGCCAAGGAAACCTCACATCAGCTCTGTTTCTTGGGCAAATTGAGGCGGGAAACTTCACGGATGATCTTCCCAATGACCTAGCACTTGATCTAAACAAGGAATTGAGGGGTCACGCCCCTTAGATGAAGAAAAACTGAAGAACAATGAAGAACAACGAAGAAGGAGGCTTGCAGCGAAGAAGACGCGACGAAGCTGCAGTGTGGAGAAGTGTTTGATTAAATACTTAGGAATGAACGGCTGAGATTATTTTGAGAAAATCCAACGGCTGATCTTTATCCGATCTGAACCAAACTTTGATGATGTTGATCAAGGGTCAAGATCTGCCTTGGGGTAGCTCGGATCTTCCAGATTTGTAATGGATGGCCCAGATCAACCTGATCTTTGGATGGACAGCCTAGAGCCCTCTGAGCTTGATCCAACGGTTGAATGATCTCTGATTGGGATGAAAATCTCAGATCTTGACCTCAGTGCTTGATCAACCCTAACCCTAGCTCGGATTGCCTCAGAGGGTCCCAGATGGCTCAGATCTAGCCGCTTTTGAATCGGACGACCCAGATTAATCTGAAGCTTGATCACTCGATCCGGTTCCACTTCCGACTCAAGTTTGACCCAGTATACCCTAGATCCATGGTCCTTTCATGCCTACAAAGATAAGTCAAAAATTTAGTGGCAAAATAATTCAAATATATCACGATTTGCAATAAAGTCCAAAATAAAAGTAAGTCTTAGAACCTAGAATAAATGCAAGATTAAGCAAGTAAAATATGGGTCAAACTTTGATTTTGGCAACTAAAGTAACCAATAAAATAGCACTTATCAGCTATCCTTAATTCTAATTGGATCCAAATCAACAAAACTCTTTATGTGCAGGAACACAAAGATTTGGACCAATGGATATTAGATAGCGGGTGCTCTAGACACATGACTGGGGATAAATTGAAATTCACCAAACTCAAGTTCAAGAACCTAAGCTCAGTAGCATTTGACTTTGTTATTAAAAAGGTGCTGTTGGTTGAAGATTTTAAATGTAACTTGCTTAGCATAAATCAATTATGTGATACTGGCTATGTAGTTACCTTTACCAACTCTAACTGCCTGATTAGAAACTTGCAAGACTCAGAAATCATGCTTAAGGGCTCTAGAAAAAATAACGTTTACACTATAAACCTACCCTTAATACCTAAATGTATGTTAACTCAGTTAGAAGAATCAAACCTCTGGCATAGGAGATTAGGTCACACTAATCTAAGAGTAATTTAAAAAATCACCCAACTTGGCCTAATTAAAGGAATACCTAAAATTAAGAACCATGAGAACTTAATATGTGAATCATGCAACCAAGGTAAACAAACCAGATTTAATCACAAACAAATTCAATCAGACCTAACTCAAACCACACTTGAGCTCCTGCACCTTGACCTATTTGATTCACATGGAGCCAAGTCACTAAGCGGAAACCGGTATTGCTTAGTAATTATAGATGATTACTCTAGGTTTACTTGGGTTAGGTTCCTAAAGACTAAAGATGAAACCCTAAACCTATTTAGTATTTTTGCAAGTTAATTGAAAATCAAAACGATACCAAAATCAAAAGACTTAGGAGTGATCACGGGGGAGAATTCGAAAATCAACGATTCGAGGAGTTGTGTAAGATAAACGGATATATGCACGAATTTTCTGTTGGATCGAGAAATGCGAGAGAGGGGGGGGGGTGAATATCGCAAATCGTTCGGATTTAAAAAGAGCGGGTGCGCAACGGAAATAAAAGAAACACAGAACAATGCAAACACAGTCGGTTTACTTGGTTCGGAGCCTGGGTCGACTCCTACTCCAAGGCCCACGGTCGTTGACCGTTTTCTGCGGGCAATTCTATAAGTTCGTAAAAGTTTACAAGAAAGATTATAACAAGAACAGTTTAGTAAACTTTAAATACAGCTCTTCGTTACCGACGTCCGGTGTAGATCGAAGTTTCGGAGCAGCGGGATGTCGTCAGCTTGAGTTGGAAGATTTCTGGAGCGTGTCGCGGAAGCAGAAGAGCGCAAAAGTGTCGAAGCAATTGATGCACTGAAGAAGGAGGTCGAGGGCCCTTTATATAGGGCCTAGGGGCGCCCTGGTCGACGGGGCCACCCCCCACATGGCAGCAGATCCGGCTGCAGCTCGGTCGCCGTCTGATCCCCTTATCCTCGGGATCCGGTTTGACCGGGGCGCCCGGAAGACTCGGGGCGCCCGCATTGACCGGTCAAAAGGCTTCATCTCCTCAGCTTCGCAGGGATGCGCTTTGGCACCTGGCAGTGGGGGCGCCCGAGACACGCGGGGCGCCCGCGACAAGCGGGGGAAAGCGCGTGGAGTTTGTTAGAGACTTGGGTTGACCTTGGGGGCACCCTGGTCGTCCGGGGCGCCCTGCTCAGCTTCTGCCTCACTCCTTTGAGGCTCTCTGAGCTGCAGATATCAGTCCTTCGATCCTGCATCCAGGGTTAGTCCAAATAACAATTATATTATTATTTTATACAGCCTTAGCTGTCTTGGTTCTGACTTTGGTCTCCAAAATGGAGCCCTAGGTCGAACCGACGCCTAATGTTCCCTCAAGGGGAACGCGTCCTCACCTACTCCTCTCGGGAGAGTTTACCTGGTGCCAACCGGATCCTCCAGTTGGATTTTTGCCCGGCAGTCCTTCGCCAGGTCTTGAATTACCAAGCTGCCCTTCGCTTGGTGCCTAGCTGCCCTTCGCTAGGTCTTTTCTTCTGGCAGTCCTTCGCCAGCCTAGCAGTCCTTTGCTAGGGCTTCTTCTGTCTGGCAGTCCTTGGCCAGTGCCTAGCATTCCTTCGCTAGGGCTTTTCCTGTCTGGCAGTCCTACGCCAGTGCCTAGCATTCCTTCGCTAGGGCTTTTCCTGTACACTCAAGAAGCTTGTTAGACAACAACTAACCCTTAACTTTTGAACCCTTTTGCCAATATCAACACCCAGGTTTGACTTGGGTGCATTCTGCACCAACAATCTCCCCCTTTTTGATATATGGCAACCAAGTTCAAAAAGTTAAGTAAAAAAATGCTAAAAATGAAATCCTAAGTTAGATTCCCTCCCCCTGGAAGGAATCTCCCCCTAGGTTTTTCAAAAGTAGGTGGTGTGATTTTCAACACTTCATGTTTTGAGTTTGAAGAATTTTCAAGCAAAAAATATTCTAAGTCACGATAAGTTTTCAGTCATTAACAATTTAGGTTTAAGAAAAACTTTCAGATTTAGAAAAATTTCAAGCTTAAAAAAACTTTAAGCCAACCAGAAATTTTAATAACACTTTTTCGGCTTAAGTAAGAGTCTCAGTGTTAGAAACTTTTCAAGGGGAGTTTTAAGCAAAAAACTTAAGCTTAGAAACAATTCATAGTTAAAATTTTTAAGAAAATTTTAAGCAAAAACGGTTTAGCTTGAAAACAATTCAGAGTTAGAAATTTTTAAGAAAATTTTAAGCAAAAACGGTTTAGCTTGAAAACAATTCAGAGTTAGAAATTTTTAAGAAAATTTTAAGCAAAAACGGTTTAGCTTGAAAACAATTCAGAGTTAGAAATTTTTAAGGAAAATTTTAAGTATAAAAACAATAAAATTTCAAAATGAATTACGCTTTGAATTTCTAACTTTAAATAACCAGATTTGATTTTTCAGTTGAACTTTTTGAAGAAGGAAATAGGAAAAAAAATTTGAACAAAAAATTTTAGATTCCCTCTTTCTTTCCAACTCTCCCCCTTTGACATATATCAAAAAAAGTGCAGAAGAAATATTTGCAATAATAAAACATTTGCTGTACTGAATCAAACTGGAACCTAAGTCTGGTTACATCTTTAGGGACGTGTCTAACCCCATTAGCTACTTACCAACTGTTATAAACAGTAGTTTTTGCTAGGGTTAGTCAAGTTAAGTGCATTGTTCAAGTTAGATTGTCTAAACTTGATACTTAACTTGATTGCTGTTCAGTTTGTATTTAGTGCCCCAACTACTGCAGATGCACTGACTTAAAGCATCTTGAGTTAAGGCAAAGACCTAAGCATCTCAACCCTTTCTAGGTTGTCAATCAAAGTACCCTAAGGTGCTTGTGAGATACTGGCTTCTAGATCTATAGGTGCATGCAAATCTAGGGTTAGAGCCTAGGCTAAGTCCATTTCAAAGAAAACCCTAGTTTTGAAGGGGGTAGTTTTTTGAAATAAAACTAAGAAAAAAAATTTTAAAACCAGAGTAAAACATTTTTAATAAAGAAAACATTTTAAAATCAATTAAAACATTTTCAATTAAAGCAGAAAAATGATTCTACTCTACTAAGCATAATCCTAACTTAATTAAGTCGGAAATAAACAAGCCAAGCTAAGATAAGCATAAGTCAAACAGAAGTCTAGTACAAGTCAACAGAAGTCAACCCTACTCAGTAGGGATAGTCAAATAGGTACATATCCAAGTCATCTAGGAAGAGGGACCAGGCTGATCAGGGGAGCCTGGATGCCAGGATCTAAACATGGTCATCATCTCCTGATACTGGGCGTTTCTTTCCTCCCTCTCTGCTGCAAACGAGCTCATATACTCGGTATAGTAGCCCTGATGAGTTTCCAGCTGCTCAAGGTGGTAAGCCTCCGATTCCTCCCGGAGGGACTGAATGTAACGCCCCAAAATTCCCATTTTTAGTTCTTAAAGTCCTTAGAATTATTTTAAAATGGTTTAGAAATATTCTAGATATTTTTAGAAATTTTTATGGAATTTTCCGAGTCCGTTTAGTATTTTTAAAAAAGGAAAAACACTTAAGGACAGCAGGGGGTTCGAACCCGAGACCAGCAGGAGACCAGGCGCGCGCGTGACCAGCTGGGCTGGTTGGTTTTGTTAAAATAAACTGGGCGAAACAATAGATAAGGTATAGTTAGGTAAATTCGCCCCATAAGTATAAATAGATAATTAAAGAGAGAAATTTTATTTTCTCTCAACCTAAACCCTTTCTCTCCCTCGCCCAACACCTTGCGCCGACTCCTTTCCCCTCTCCTCTCTTGGGCGACACCACACCAAGGCCTAGAGGGCCGGCCAAGGCTCTCCTCCGAGAGATATTTCTATATTCGGGATCCCCGCGACGAGAGGAACGCGTAGGCGCGAAGAATTCTCCGAGATCTCAATTTTCTTCCGAGCCCTAGACGTCAATCTTGGTTGTAAGTCCAAGATATCAATGTAAGTACTGCTCACCTGCAGTAAGAGGCGGTTTTTCCGCAAGAATTTTCTTTAAAAGTTTTAAAAGAGATATTTACCTTTAGTTTGAGATTTTTCATGTGATCTTAGTTTATTATATGCTTGTATAAGTTTGATTAAGCACCCTATATGAGATTAGGGGCTAAGAAAGTTATGAGAAAAGAAAAGAAAAGATAAAGATAAGAAAAGAAAGGGCCAAGGCCTTAAGAAATCCCCAAAAGTCAAGACTTAGGGATTTTAGCACGCAAGGTGCTCGAGAAAATGCCAAGGCATTTACAGATAAGAAAGAAAAGAAAGAAAAGCTATTTTATTTTCTAAGGCCAGTACCCGGCGTCCAAGGGCGTCGTTAAAGAAATCCAGGTGTCCAATTCCAAGGTCTTGGCCCTGGTAGACCAAGGTCTGCTCTATTAGGATTGGTGGCTCGCTACCCCAACCTTTTAGGGAACGCGCATGAGATGGTACTTACGTCTTCAGTGGATCCAAGTGATTATTATTTTCAAGTATATGCTTTAGCAAAGTTTCTAAAGTTTAAAGAGTTTTCAAAAAGTTAAAGAATAGCTAAAGTTTCAAGTTGAGCCAAGAAAAGTAAATCGAGATTTATTAATGCTTGAGTATGCATGTTTTTGAGTTATACATGTTCTTAGTTTTCTTTCAAGCATATAAGTATCTCATATGATTTTCATATTGTTCAAGAAGCATGTTTTGCACATTTCGAGATTTTGTGAGCTAGATAGTACTTACTAAGCTTTTTGCTTACTAGTTGCATTTCCTCTTACTGCAGATAAAGGTAAAGGCAAGCAATTCTGAAGGAAGGCGACGAGGCGGTGCTGAGTAAAGTGTGTGTGGTGGCTGATTTTGGAGAGATCCTTGAGACGAGACAATTTAGTTATTTGAATTACAATGTTTTAGTTTATTCAAATTTCAAGTTCTTGCTTTATGGAGTTTAGCGAACATTTAAGCTTTGGATAGTCTCACATGCTCAATTTCTTAGAGTAAAGATTCCATGTCATTTCATTTAGCATACATATCCTTATGATTGCATTGGATGAGTAGAAGTGTGAGTAGTTTGAAATATTGATACTTTGTTAGAGAAATAGATGCATGTGCCAAGATAGTATTAATTCTCTTTGAATCAAGTTTTTATTGCTTAAATAGTTTAGAAAAGTTGCATTCACATTTCATAATGCTTTAGCAAGGTTATAGAACATATATTTGGTGTTATGAATGCATAGGAGTCAAGATTGGTACAAACTCTAAGGTTAAAGTTCATATAAACTTGAATAGCTTATTTACTTCCACAAGAGTTCTAATTTCAAGTTTATGGATCCGTCTTGATTGGCTAAATTGTTTAGAAAACTGGTATAGAGTATAGAAATGGTGTCATGATTTATATGGCTCGAAAGTATAGGTTTGGTGGAGTTTTGAAGCAAGTCGAAACCTGAAAATTCAGATTTCAGGCTTATCAGTCGACTGATACAGTATCAGTCGACTGATACCCGTAAGCTGAGTTGGGCGAGGCAAGTTTCAATAAGTATTTCTTACGAGTTTTTGAGAAAGAAAGTGTGACATGGTATCATGCATGACTATTAAGTTAGAATATCATTCTTAGATGAATTTAAAAGAAAAAAAAAAGATTTCCGCATTTTTAGTCGTGCATTAGAGTCGAGAAGTAGACAAAGTAACGATCCGTCTAAGGCAGAGAAGGCGGGTCGCTACAGGTGGTATCAGAGCAGTTCCCATTCTCCAGCATCACACACACATCAGCATCAACCTTGCCGTCTTCAAGTAAGAAAGCTTTAAGTTTCAGTTTTTCTATTGCTCCTTTATTTAATTGCAGTATAGAGAAATGCTTAAGTACTTACTCATATGTGCATAGAACAAGGAAGCATGTTTAATACCTTAGTATCACGGAATCATGTTTAATCCCTAGAATGGATATTAGAGAAATGCTTAAGTACTTACTTGATTTGCCCAAAAGTAAGTTTTGGGATTATGGCACGCAAGGTGCTTGATAAAAGTTTTGAGTAAGACCAAGGTCTTACTAAGCCCTAGAACGAGTTCTAGGACTAAGAAATGAGATAAGAATCAAGACCAAGGTCTTGTTATATCCTAAAGCAAGTTTGGGAACATTACCATTAAGTGTTAAGTTATACATTTGAGGACGTCCTAGAAAGGCCCAAA
>JAGFNQ010004584.1:68916-118833 GCA_024364735.1 Boesenbergia rotunda | reverse complement strand
TGGGTTAGTTAAGCTTTCTCCAGGGATAACCTTACAATCTTTACAAATCTTCCTATCTCTCTTCCTAACCATAAAATAATCAATTTGTGATTTATTATTCCCACTTTTGAATGTGATCAAGTGTTCTTCTTTTTTCTTAAAAAATGTATTAGCTAGTATAAGGTCATATGCTATCGCAAAATCCAATATAGTTTTTCCTTCTTCATTTCTTGTTCCAAACCCATAACCCCCATGTACTCTCTCATATTCTTCATTTTTCGCTCCGACATGTCCATTTAGATCGCCTCCTATTAAAATCATTTCATTTGGCGGAATGTTTTGTAATACCTCATCTAAATCGCTCCAAAATCTTGATTTAGTTTCTTCATCTAATCCTACTTGAGGTGCATATATGCTAATTACGTTCACAACTTCTTTCGCCACTACTATCTTGAGAGCTATAATTCTATCCCCCTTTCTAACTACACCAACAACTTCATCTTTTAAAGAACTATCTACAAAAATACCCACTCCATTTCTTGTTTTACTCTTTCCTGTATACCATAACTTAAAACCCGAGTTCTCTATCATTTTGCCTTCTCACCTACCCATTTTGTCTCTTGCACACACAAAATACTAATTTTTTCTCCTAATCATTGTATCTACTACCTCCATTGTTTTACCAGTGAGAGTTCCTATATTCCATGTTCCAAATCTGAGACTATTACTTTTCTTATAATGTTTATTCTTAGTCCACCTATGGTGTGAGAACTCTTGCCTATTTAACACTACACCCAAGTTCTCATGGAGATGTAGCGGTCCTTGCCGAGACGTTACAGTCGGACCCTGCAACGCGAACCCTTGCATATTTAGCACTACACCCGGGTTCTGGAGATGTAGCGGTCCTTGCCGAGACGTTACAGTCGGACCCTGCAACGCGTTCCTTCCAGGGAACATCCTAGCATTAGCATAATACTTTAATGGATCCATTCATTGAGTATTTGTCATAGTTTTTTACGCTGGCTGGCAACCTAACGCAACCCTCCTCCTTTATCCGGGCTTGGGACCGGCCATGACTGGGTCGTCACAGGCGGAGTTGCTAGGTCTCATTTTAAAGATGATCAAAAAAACTTGTCCAAAATATGGGCGGGTTATGGTCTTGTCTTTTCGAAAGCGTATCATGAGATCATTACGCATAATCCTAATATTAAAAAGTCCCTATGTAATATTAGAGGAATACATAGATGTCTTCCCTTAAATAGATCGCCTTCCTTAATTACAAAACCAAGTAATGATGATTTCCATCTCGGATGTCGTGAATCTCAAAGTCATAATGTGTAAGGAACTCATCGTTTAGGCATTCAAATTATATTGCGGTAGTTTTCATCTTGTGTAGTGTGGCTACAATTCAATTCAATGTGTGCTTGTTATCTTTCCTTAATTGGAATTTTAAGATAAAAGTGTACTCTTGTAGGAACTCAACGCATCTAGCATGTTTGGAGCTCAATTTTGTTTGTGATTGGATGTAACTAAGTGTCTTATAGTCAAAGTGCAATATAAATTTGTTTGATAATAAGTAGTACCATCAAGGCACCAATGCCTTAGAGCTTAGATAATAGCATAAAATCCTTTATAACATGTGGAATAACATGTTGATTCGTATTGAATTTCTTGCTAAAGAAGGCCATGGTGTACCCTTCTTGCTAAAGTACCTCTAACTTCTGTCCTAAATGCATCACATGCACCCTCACTTTAAAAACCAGAATGTCTAAGGAACACCCTAAGGATGAAGACTTAGTCATCCTTTCTTTAATTTCTTGAATGTTATAGAGACCCAAATGAAACTCCCAAAGCTCCTAATAAAATGCTTATAAAAGGTCACAATGTTGATAAAGATTTGAGCCTCCCGAAGGGTATGGGGTTTTGTTCAATCATTGATTGCTCTAAGTTTGTCAAGATCTATTGAAATGCCCTTTGCGGACATAATAAACCCAAAGGAAGAAAATCTGAGTTTATAAGAAGAAGCACTTCTTAGACAAATAGCTACTCAGTCTGAAGGATCTCAAGAACTAAATGGATGAGTTCTAGGTTGGTGTTATACACTTTATTATAAATCAAGATGTTATCAAAATACAATCTTTTTAAAAAAATCTTATATACAATTTTAAAACTTGATTCATTTTTCCATGAATGTGCTTAGGGCATCTGAGAGCCTAAAGGTATAACATTCTATTCATATAATCCATTCTGTGTTTTAAAAGCAATTTTTCACTCATCGGCTACTCTAAAATATGAATTCTAATGATGCCCACTATGTGGATCAATCTTAGAGAACCATTTGGCTCCATCCATCAAGTCGAGTATGTCATCAAATGACATTAGGTTCCCTTTGACAATGATTTTGTTGATAGCATGACAGTTAATGCACATTCTCCAATAGTTATCCCTTTTTATGTTAGTGATGCAAGAACGTCACAAGGGCTCATATTTTCTCTAATAAAGTCTTTCTGTCCTTCGATTTTTCTATTTAGTTCAATAACTTTAGGAGATGCATGTTTTAATGTGGAAGGTTTGACAAATATAATCCTCGAACAAGGTCTATTACTTGTTGAATTGTGCAGAAAGGTGGTTGTTCCTCAGGTACCTTTTAGAAGTTGTATAAAATATTGAAATATTTATCTAAGATTTTCTTTACCATAGTGGATGGTCTTCGAGTGTTACGCCCCCAGAGGCCCGTGCTCGCTCGAAAATCGGACAACACCTCTCCTGTACAGCGAACAATCTGAAATTTTTATACATACACACACCTCAACCATAACAATATAGCTCAGCCACACTCGGCTGGCGTTCACACCAACACAACCACGCAGTTAAATAATATAACTGACAAATAATAAACATAATAAATATAATCTCTATAGGTAAGCGCAACAAATCGAAATCCAGCGGAAATAAATAAATACACGTTCGAAGGAAAAAGCATATATCATCCAAAACGATAATAAAACCAAAAACGACACTAATACTATAAAACTACTACAAGAGTACGAAAACCAATAATAATACTCAAACTGGGAGACTGGTACCTGGATCCTCTCCTGGCGGCACGAGACACAGTTATCAATTACCTGAAACAAAAAGAAGAAGAGGGATGGTGAGTTCCGGATGGAACTCTACGGGTATAAAAACAGATAAATGCATGGTATATAAAAGGGTAAAACAAGCATAAAGAGAGCAAAGGGTATATAGTCTCCGGAATAAAGAACATAGACTAAAAACCTCTATACAAAATAAAATATACCTGAAAACCATATAACAAGTAGGGGCAAAAACAAAAATCCCCCCTAACACCTCTTTAAACAGCTAATACTGCTGAACATATTCAGATCATAAAACAAAATGTAAATCATAACCGTATATGCATGTCAATCAAATGCAACAATTATAGCTCAAACAAATGCAACAAACACAAACAAATGCACAATGCACAATATGCACATGATGTCATGACCTGCACTATACACACACCAACCACCGCTATATTGGGTAGGTTGAGTGAACAAGATACAAGCGCCAAAACCTAAGGCTATGCAAATACACCACGACAACCGTGACCCTGATATGAAAAACCAAAATACCTAGGCTTAAAACCCCAAAAATACCTGTGGGGACTCCAAATACCTAGGGAGTATCAATTGTTTGCACACAACTCCGACTAAGCGTGGCATAACAGGAAAATATACCCGACGACCCGTCTCAACCACCAAGGTGCTTGCGGTCGTCGGCCTGAATGCTATGATGCATGTCACTAATATACACAACCTCCATCAGATCCAAAACCATGCGAAACAGAAAACACCAATAACACCAAAATAAGTAAACGTACGAAAAGCACACTCAACACCAAAGTGAATAAACATGTACTAATCTACTGGATAGGGTTATCTAATGCCAACCAAAACCCTAGATAGGTCAAATGATTATTCTATAGTACACACGTACACACAGTACACTTTAGATTAGAAGGCAAGAGATGAGACTGTATAACTGAACAATTTGAATTACTATTCAAAGGTCAAGCACAGAATAAGTATCAAGCAGGAAAACAAGAGGAATAAAGTTAAGATAAATCGACCTACTCAGATAAATAAACAATCATGCATTTAAAGATAAACTGAACTATAGAAACAAGCAAGAAGTACCCGCCTTAAATGTAAAACGTATCCAAGCAAACCTCCAACGATTAACCGTGTAAGTCCAAAAATCAAAATCCTGTATCAATACAAATAGGTTAAGGCTTTTTTGAAGATAAACAACTTAGTAAGGTGATGTTATCTAGAGGTGTAACATAAACCACGTTTATACCTCCCATTGAGAATAAATCCACTATTATTATACCACAAGAACAATGCCTACCACCTTACGTATATAGAACAATGTTTCTTTTTATTTATTATTATTATTAAAGGTCGATCCTAGTCCCCCTGCAATTAATATCCTATAGCTTCAGTAAATCTGTAAAAACTCAATTCAGATAATAAGTTTGTTAATTGATCAAATCAAAACAGTAGTAGGGTTAAATTTTGGCTAGTATGCAAAGTACCCAAACGCGATTTCAAGTCCATGCATTATTTACAGATTCATTTGCCCGAACTACCAATATTAGAAATCCTCACTAGCACAACGGTCCTACCTAACAACTAACCTGACCAAAACTGATTTGTCGAAACCTACGGCTTAACATGGCAATTTCAGCAAACCCCAACTCACTACACCAACATGTATACAATTAAGATGGCTTGCGGCAAAAACAGGAACAGGGCAATAGAAAGAAAACAAAGAAATCGGAGAAAGAACTCACACTAGTCTACTCCCATCGATCTAAAGCAAATTTCAAACCTTACCTGTAAACTAACCGGCTCTCCAATCGGACAATCCAAAATTAGGACCTCCGCACACACGCGATCCTTGCTTTGCCAGAGATCCCCTCAATATTCCCCAAGGTACTAATTCCTGTTGCGGCCCGGTAAAGGTGGAAACCAGGGCTTGAATGACGCAAGGGTGGATTGGCGACGATGGCTTGTGCTCGCGGCGATTGGGAGAAAGAGGAGGGCTTCGCGTGCGTTGCCAGAGCTCGGAGACGGCGCTCCCGTGGCTTGCTCCGCGTGCTCGAAGAGGGAAAAGAAAGGAGAGCCGCCGGTGAGTTGCGGCGGAGAAGGAGATCGACGCCGGCGGTGGTGGGCAGCGGCGATCTGCGTGCACGAAGAGAAGGGAAGGGCAATCGGGCGCTAGGGTACGGGGAAAAACTCCGGCGATGAGTTTCGGCGATGAGTTTAGGCTTAGAATCAGATAATTTCGAAAATAAATTTTTCCTTAAATAATTCATAACTAATAATTAATCCCACAATTATTTTCAAAAATTCTAACAACCCGTAATTATTTTCAAAAATTCTAACAAATTATTTCAAATTTTTCATGTGATTAATTTTAAATTTTTAATTCCTATTTATATTAATTATATATAAATTTATATATATAATTATATATATAATTAATTATATATATTAATCTTTATAATTATTATAATTATATTATTCATTAAACGTATTTTACATCGAGTGAGATATTGGTCCAACCTTAAGGTCTTAGGCTACTAAAACTACTGCCACTTCTGAGTCATTTTTCCTTCTTTTTTAGACTATGTAAGAAAATAATGGGACTACCTCGAAGGTTGGGCGGCAGGCTAGGCGGACCAAGGTGTTGGTTCAAGTGCGTTAGGTTGGCCTAGCAAATTGACATTTTGTCCACTGTATTTAAAGACGTAGGATTTTTTTATCTAGTACTGAGTTGTATTTTCTCCCTAGTGAGTTGTTCAGAGGTGCTAAAGCTAGCATCTATTGAAAAAATGATTAATGAGATTTTTTTAACCTCGGACGATCGGATCAATCTCATAAAAATTTTCTATCGGCTGCAAAGATAAATCGGGAAACGCTCGCAGTGGACAGTCTAGAAGCCCAGCGTTTTAAGATTTGTATCCCATTTAAAAGAAAAAGATGATAGATTGGGAAATCTACAATCTAATCTAACTCAAGTGGATTGAAAGTTAAACGGGCCAGCAGCCCAAAAAATATACAAAATCCTTACAATTTGATCCTAATAGATAATCCATCGAACAATAGTTCATGTCTTCGTTTTCCAACCACCACGGGCTGGATCAGATGGTGAGGTACCTGACCGATTTGAATGAGGTCATAGGTTCGAGGGTCGCCATTTGCACACGAGAATAAAATTCTGATCTGCTGGCATTAATTTCCTCGACCTCAGACGCCTCACTACACCGTAATTTGCCTCCTTCTGAAAATCTGTGGAGCAGGAATCAAGGGGCCGCTGAGGTGGCGGTTCCACCTTTTGAATATGTCTTCGTTTTCCAAGCCTCCAATGTTGCCAACTCCTCATCCTCAGTTGTCTTGGTTCCCCGTTTCATGCACTTGAACAAATTTTGATATCATTTGGTCAGGTACAGAGATCAGTTGCATTTCCAATAAAACATTTCTAAAACTACATAATTAGATCGAGAATTCTACACCTGAAGAATGGTTCTCAACAGAGAGAGAGAGAGAGAGAGAGAAATCTTTCTCCTCCTCAAGAAATCAAACTCAATAAAGCCGGAAGCAACAACAAGAAGAGATTTTTTAGGAATCTGACATGTTATTGATGGAAGACAATAACCCTGCGTACCAGGCGCAGCGAGGGCAGTAGGAGGGAGCCAATATGACTGAAGCGAGTGCACACGGGTGACCGCAGAAGCCGATAAGGCAGGCAGCGGAGGCGGCAAGGTCGACGACCAACGCCGAGTGCCTCCTAAGGGTTTCGGAGAGAGCTCTCAGATCCACCTGGCGCGCTTGCAGGTTTGCAGCCGACTAGCCGAGGCTCGGGCGGATGGGGTAGGGTTTTACGAGAGAGATTAGAGAAAGAGAAGGTTGAGGCTTTTGAGCTATCTCAGTCGTTATGATGGCAAAAAATGATTCATTCGTTTCAGCGTCCTCGTCAATCCGACTCAGAACTAATATGAAAGAGATAAATCACGGAGGCTATTAATCTGAATGCTATGGCTAATGCGTGAAGAGGACGGGCACACTGACTTTGCCAAGCTTTGACCCCAGACCTCTTGATGACAATACCTACACACTAACTGTTGGAGGAAATTTTCGAGATTTTACACTAAATTGAAATTACAGAAACTAATTTCAACTTATCTCTGTTGAGTGGCCCGAGCTGCCTTCTTCTCTAGCAGTTGTCTCCCGAGCTCCCGAGTGAAGCTTCCGAGTGAGTTTCCCGAGCTCCCGAGTGAGGTTCCCGAGTGGCTGGGTGATCTCCCCAGCGAAATTCTGGTGTGGCCGAATGAGCTCCGAGCGAAATGGCCGAGTGAGCTCCGAGCGAAATAGCCGAGTGAGCTCCCGAGCGGTATTGCCGAGTGAGCTCCCGAGCGGTATTGCCGAGTGAGCTCCCGAGCGGTATAGCCGAGTGGGCTCCGAAGCGGCCGAGTGGAATTTCCGAGTGGAGTTTCCCGACTGGGATCTCCCGAGTAGTGGTCGGACATCTCCCGACTGAGGAGTTGCTGAGGTCTGCGTAGCGCAGTTTCCTTGAAACAGATTCGTCCTCCTCTACCATTTACCCGACCAGATCTTACCGATCTCGCATTAATTAAAATTAATACATCAGTTACATTTGAGCAAAAAATCAAGTTGGCAAAACATTGGTTCATCTGCTTAGACAAATTTTGCCCCGACCGGTCGGACATTCGACGTGCGCGGGTCGTGCACGCACACGAGTTCACTTGGTTCAGTACAAATCCGGACCCTGGATTTGCACCCCCCTGTACACCCACGCGTGAGAGAGAGCCTCTCCCCTAGCATTTGTTCACAACTACCATGCTTGTGATACAATATAAACTAAATATTTTACCTTAAAACTCCCAATGTGGGACTAAAGCCCCACTCATAAGGGAGTCCCTTTATTCTCCTCTTCACTTTCTACTCACTAAAAAGTTTCAATGTGAAACTAAAGTCTCATCACCTCCCTTTCCATTCATAATAGATATCCAAGATATCCAACACTAATCATCGTCCATCCCGTAGGGCCTTTCTCAGCCGTTATAAATCCTTTCTTGTTTTGAGTTTTCCATTATAATTTTTCTTTCATAAACTCACGGATTCCATGTCCACCGTGTACTGGTCGTCTGATAATTAGTGATGTTGTCATTTGAGATTTAAGGATCAAAATATAATAAAATTATTGTATCCGTCGTATTCACATATTAATCATAGTATTTAAATTAATAACTTTTATAATTTATCTTTTTCTATTAATCTTACGGTAAATTAATGGAGATATTACGGACAAATGAATTATCTTTTAGCACTGTAGACCGGTCCGTCTAAACACAGAACTTGTGCGAGTTGTAATGCTTAGGCCTAACAGATAATGAATTAAAAAAAAATTAAATCAATCATATAAATTATTAACGATCAATCCTATGTGTTGAATCTAAATTGATGATTATATTCTCCCCGGGATTACGGTACAACAGTGAAATAATTAATCATTATCTTAGACATCTACAGTTCGATTTTTAACTACGATATATTTTATAAGAAGATCCTCTAAATAGGACGTGAACTCTGGGACGCTAGGCTTTTAGATCGCCCACCGCGAACACTTCTCGATTTCTCCTGATGATCGATGGAAACTTTCGTAGGATCGAACCGAATCGGTCATCCTAAGTTCGTCTGCTATCTAGTCCAATATTTTTTTTAATTGACGATTATATTGATTTTTTTGATAATATCCTTTTTCATATCTAAGTTATTAAAAATTATTTAAATCAAAATTCAAATAAAAAAATATTATTTTATTACGAAGTTTCCATTGATGATCATAAAGTTTAATTTTTCAAAAAAAAATATGGCATTAAATTCATGATATTCTCTTAAATTTATCTATTTTAAAATTTGTAAAATTTTAATAAAAAATTAAAATTAAAAGAACGTTAATATTTTTTAATAGCTAATTGAAAGAAAAAAATAACTAAAATTAAAAATTAAATAACTAAAAGCAAAAAAAAATAATATGGTGTTGTTTTGGTTAAAATATCACCATCTCAAGGTTAATTTTGTTAAAAATATGTTGATTTTGTCAAAATTTCACCATCTTGATATTGATTTAGTTAAAATATCATCATATTGATATTGATTTCTTAAATGCATCCCCAGTTTGATATTTATTTTTTTCAAAAAAAAAAAAGAAAAACAGTCCTGGCTATTGGATGAGAATCTAAGGCATGCTGGTGCTAGTTATACAAGAACAAGACCATCCCAACACAGTCTTGGTTTTGTAAAACCAACACCAACTTAGCGATGGTTTTGTAAGGCTAGCACCAAGGTCCAACCAAGTCGGGCTTGGGAACGAGGACCACATTCGCCAACCATCCCGGAAATTGGACTTTTCGGATGTGTCCGGCTTTTAACAGCTTCTGAACCTCGTCTCGAATAGCTTTATCTTGGTCAGGGGTAAAGTGTCTGCGTCTTTGCTTCATCGGACGGGCTCCGGGCGTAACATGCAAGTGGTGCATGGGCAACACCGGTGGGACCCCTTTAATCTCTCCGACGGCCCAAGCAAAAACGTCTTTGTGGTTTCGCAGACAGTCTATGAGACGACTTCTTAGTTCCGGCGCGAGGTCGAGAGCAATGCGCGTACTTCCCCCTTCACGTTGAGGGTGAATCTGCACTTCCTCACTCTCGACCTCCCTCGTTCCTCCTTGGGCCCCCGCCTCTTCTTGCGGGTTGGCGAGGTCTTCTGGCGAGATCTCGTGCAGATCAAGATCCTCCCCCGTAGGGACAAGGGGTTGTCCCTCCGGTTCTGCCATCGGTGTTCCTTCAGGTGTTTTGCTAGTTTCCCACAGACGACGGTAAATTTGTTCCGGAAAGAGTCGATGACGATGTCCAGTCACCGGGGGTCTGCCCACGTGGAAGTCACTGCGGAGGGGAGGAACTCCGTGCTTTGCAAGATTAACACGAGCGTTAGGGGACACACCAGAAGGGGTCCGGCGGAGTCCACTCCGACGCTCAAGTCAGTGTCTTGATGGAGAGTAAAGGCAGCGAGAAAGGAAAAATGTATATAGGGTTGAGAGAGCGTAACCCCTTTACCGGATAAGTTGGACTACCTTTTATACTAATAGTGGCAGGGACGATAGTACGTGTCTCCATGCTTCTCGCCACGTTCCCCTATCTTCGGTTATCGGGTCTCCCCTGTAACGGTCCTCACACCCGTGGAAGCTAGCTCGTTGTAAGGACGAGGGCGATAATGACCGAGGATTGCGGGCCCTGATCCTCCTGTAAATACCGGTGATCATTACCCAGGTATCCGCAAATAGGGGGTTCGGGATTGGCGGTCGAAGGTGACTTGGGCTTCGCTCTCCCGAAGTTGTCTCGGGGACTCCTGGCCCAGGGGGCCTCAGGGTGATCCCGAGTCCTGACTTCCTGAAGTGATCACAGGAGTTTTGTTAATCCCGGCACAGCTATCCCGAGGGGGGAGTCTGAAGCTCGAAAGAAGGACCACTGCAACCAGTCATGTCGTGTCACGCAGCTTCTTCATCCCGTGCCATGGGCTATTAACCCCATCAGCATACATATTTTTTTCAGACTACTTTATTAGTTCTCTTATTTTTCTTGCTATGCTTATTCTAGCATTAATTCCGACTTCTTGTGCATATTGATTATAGAACGAAAATGTATTCTCTAGTGATGCAAATTTCATCTCAGGTTTTGGCTTTAAATCATCAACTTAAATGTATAGCTGATGATCATAGATTTTCATTAATGTGATGATATTCAGATGATCTTTTACTCAGTATGATCCTGACTTCCTGAAGTGATCACAGGAGTTTTGTTAATCCCGGCACAGCTATCCCGAGGGGGGAGTCCTGAAGCTCGAAAGAAGGACCGCTGCAACCAGTCATGTCGTGTCACGCAGCTTCTTCATCCCGTGCCATGGGCTATTAACCCCATCAGCATACATATTTTTTTCAGACTACTTTATTAGTTCTCTTATTTTTCTTGCTATGCTTATTCTAGCATTAATTCCGACTTCTTGTGCATATTGATTATAGAACGAAAATGTATTCTCTAGTGATGCAAATTTCATCTCAGGTTTTGGCTTTAAATCATCATCAACTTAGGGAATGTATAGCTGATGATCATAGAGATTTTCTACCATTAATGTAGAGTGACTGATCAGAAAATCGAGTAAACAGTACAAGTAGGAGCACAAACAATAATATATCAATTACTAAACAGCTATAAGTCGTGCAACAGTTTTCTTACTTGATTCTTGAAGCTCGCTACTAGGGGGAACAAAATTTGATAAAACTGAATTGACCGAATTTAAAAATTCAATTCAGTTAATTTGATTTTTCATTTTTTTTAATTCAGTTCAATTTCAGATTAATTCGATTCAACTTTAGTTTTAAAGTTTATAATTTAGTTAAATTGAATAAGAATATTAATTTGATTATTTTTTATTTAAAAATATAACTAAATAAAATTTATTTTTTATTGAAAACCTTATAAAATTTTAAATTTTGATTAATGCAGTTAATTCAGTCGAACATCGAATTAATCGATATTTTACTAGTCCAATCGATTTGATTTTCATAGGAAAATTCAGTCGGTTAAGTTGGTTCAAAAAAATTTCGATTTGTTCGGTTTTCAATTTGTTCCGTTCGGTCAATTCGATTTTAATCAAATACTTAACCCTACTCTACAGTCAGAATTTCAACCAAAATATAGCATGTATATAAATATCTTTGTTAATGCAAGAAAGAGAATAATTCTATCGAGTTCTATGTGAATTATAAAATGAATCTCAACCAAAATATAGCATGTCTATAAATTTCTTTGTTCATGTAAGTAAGGGAAGAATTCTATGGAGTACTATATGAATTATAAAATGACGATAATGATGATGATAATAATAATAATAATATAAAATCCAAAAACACATGAGCTTGTAATACTATGTATATTGGTGTTGATTTTTAAAAATTAGCACCAACGTTCTGTAAGGTCGATGTGGAATGTGGATTTGTCAACACTTGAGCTTTCCCACTGCAAGGTACAACCAATGTGACAAAGTACAATCAATCAACAAAATTAATAAAGATCAACTATATAATTTGACCTACATGATCGAAATTTAATAGTTTAAAGTTGAACTTTAAAGTATATTACAGAGGAATAAAACTAGCATAAATAGAAGGATTACCAAATTTTGCAACTACATATGCTTAAGGGAGCGGCAAGTGAGAAATGATATCTTGCATACCCTTTCACTTTATCATTATGTTGGCATGGTGCTAGTTTTCATATTGTAGTTCTCTAGTGATGTTGGTTTATCTGACAAATATTGAACCATTGGTCTAACTTGTCTGTTTTTTTAAAATTGGGTGATGTTGATTTTTGAAAACTAGCACCACATTGGTGCTGGTTTTGTCTATTTTCGAAAACCAACACCATCATGTTCAGAATAGTCCAGACTTACTTTCAAGGTGGTGTTGTTCTTCGAAATCAATCACCAAAGTGATGTCGCAATGGTTTTTAAACAGCTAGTTCTTAGAAACTATGAAGGGTAACAGACAAACACTTAACATACCTTTGCAACACCTCTTGTGTCATTCTAAAACATGAGCACAAAAAGAGGAGGAGAGAGACGACCAGCGAGTAAGAAAATGTTGATGGCTATATATATATATATATTTCTCTGCTGCAGATCGTCTGCCGCGTGACGCTGCACACCCAACTCAAAGTGCCTATGATTCCATCAGAGGCACCTTATATTCTAACTCAAGGCGCCTCTAATGTAGTCAAACAGTGTTATTTAAAAAAATGTTAGCATATTATATGTATTTAGGATTCAAGATTTTAGGATTTAGGGATTGTGTTATAATAGGTTTAAGTCAAGAAGATTTTTTTTTAAGGTTCAATCTTCTCTCTTGGGTTATAGTATTTAAAATAAAAAATTTTAATGCTCACGAGGTATATTATATGTATTTAAGATTTAAAATTTTAGGATTTAAGAGTTGGGTTATAGTGAGTTTAAATTAATAAGATTTTTTTTAGGATTCAATCTTCTTTCTTGGATTATAGTATTTAAGATAAAAAAAAATTTAGATGCTAACAAGGTATATTATATGTATTTAGGATTTATGTGAGAAAATATTGATTTAAAATAATAAAAAAAAAGATAAATCGCGTCTCGCATGCATTGTCGTCTCCATCATTATTTTAAAAAAAATCACACGAGGCATTTCCAATTATATGGGAGGCATCTCAAATTGAATTGTCCATGGGCACCACAAGAGGGTCATAACAGATCTCTTTTTATATATACAAGAGAGTCATATTAGCAAATCTTTATATATATATATATATATAGGAGATTGATACTGTGCGCGAGCAGCCCATGCGCGCGTCCATGCGCGACATCCCATTTTTTTTTTATAAATGAAACAATTCCTCACGAAACTAATTTTTATTAATTTTTTTTTGATTTTTTTCTCCTCCCACCACGCTGCTCGTCTTCTTCGTTGGCGCGGCAGACGGCGGACGGAGGCGGCGACGGCAGCCGTAGTGTAACGACCCGGCCCCTTGGCTCCTTGGGCGGCCCAACCGGCGGCCCACTTGGCGGCCCTCGGCCCCTTGGGCGGCCAAATCCCATTTAGCGGCCCCTTTGGCGACCTCTTGGGCGATCGTTACTCACAAGTACTTCCCACCCCTGGCCAGTGGATTTTTACCTTCCTCAGGATTCGAGCTCTAGACCTCCAGGATAACTACTAAAGTTTATGAATCCTGATACCAATTGAGCTTTGGTATCAGGATTCATAAACTTTAGTACTTATCCTGGAGGTCTAGAGCTCGAATCCTGAGGAAGGTAAAAATCCACTGGCCAGGGGTGGGAAGTACTTGTGAGTAACGATCGCCCAAGAGGTCGCCAAAGGGGCCGCCAAATGGGATTTGGCCGCCCAAGGGGCCGAGGGCCGCCAAGTGGGCCGCCAGTTGGGCCGCCCAAGGGGCCAAGGGGCCGGGTCGTTACAATAAAAAGGCGTCTTTCTATGTAGCGGCCCCGCCTCTATGGTCCCCGCAGGCAACCCTCTAGGTCGGCGACCCTACGGTCTTCCCACCCCTGGCAGTGAGTTTTTGCCTTCCCCAGGATTCGAACTCTAGACCTCCAGGCTAAGTACTAAAGTTCCTGAATCCTGGTACCAAGTGAGCAATGTTAAAATACCTAAAAACAAAAGGGGGCTATTTGGAATTTGCCAAGAGCAGAGGGGCAAGGGGCAAGGGGCAAGGGGGCAAGAAAGACAAATCACTTATAAGTTTTAGGTCTCACCTTTTTCCTTGCGCCGCAGCCAACACCGATCCTTTCCTCCTTCATTCTCTTCGTTTTCTCCTGGGGCGGATCGCGAGATTGAGGTTCTCTTCTCCTTCCTCTTGCGGCGGATTGCGAGATCGGGGCATATCGAGGTCGCGACGCTTCTACTTTCCTCCCCTTCTGCCTTTTTGGTGCCAACGCCGATGACCCCCAGCCTGCTCCACCGTCGTTCGTCGGTACTCGGTGGATCACGACCCTGTTTTCCCTGGTGGATCATTGCGCCGACCGATTTCGATCAGGTAGGGTTCCTCTCCTAATCGTCGGCTGAGCTTGTGTTGAATCTGCATTTAGGGCTAAATCGCGGGTTGCCTTGTGTGGTTAGCGAATCAGGGATTGGTGGAATGAGTAGTTGGGATCTGGATTGAGCAATCGGTTGGTTTCCATTTGGAGTCGATTGGAGCAGAGGACGATCCACAGGTGCGTGCATTAGGAGGTAAAATCTTGATGCTACGGGCTAAATCTTGTTCTACTCTTTTGTTTCCCTGCCATTTCAATAATCTGTGATGTTCTGATTTTTCTGATTTCCATTACTGATCTTCTTTCCCTCTGCCGTGAGGTAGTTGGCCGGGAATTGGGGTTTATTTCTTGATCTGTAGTGGTGATGGAAGGTATTCTATTGTGTTGATTAATTTCCAGTTGATCAGATCACTTGGAGCAGGGTAGGTTAATTGGTATTGCTATTGTATAATTAGTTTGGTAATGCTTGTGGTGTTGTGTCCCGGCCGAGAGCATCATGGGATTGGGGATAGCTTTAAGTAGCTTAATTTCTTACTAATCTTGGGACTTTGGCTGCACCTCAACCCACCTAGACTCAATAAACGAGACTAGTCATTTAATTAGAGTTAATTAAATGACTTCAATTGTAGGTTAACCCTAATTAACCTAGAGGTATGTTTGGGTAAGTATTTGTTTGGGGTGTTAATTTATAATTTTTGCTCCTGATGCAGGATATTGAGTGTCGCGGCTATCTTCATCGCGGCTATTATTTTTGGACGGGGGGTTCTCGACGCCTGAACTTCTTCATATCGAGGCGGGTACCTCTTTTATGCATAGTTAGACATAATTAGCAGTAGGGTTATCTGATATCTGTATCTCTGTGCTCTTGCTCCGGTAGTTGTATCCGTTAGCTTTACTGCTTACTATATCTGTATGGATTGATAATGCACAGTTTACCTTATACCTTACGCTAGGATTTAGGTATTGGTGCATACCGGTTATATGGACTACTGCATATCATGTAGACGATAGTAGGGATAGATAGTGGATGATGCATGGGATAGTGACATGCACCATTGTTGCACGTAGCATAGGGGACGACCTTTGACTCCCTGGAGGTTGAGATCGGCCGTCGTACTTGCTACTCGTGTAGGGGCATATATAGGTGACCTTTGACTCCCCTAGTAGTTGAGATGGGTCGTCAGACCTGCCACATGACCTGTCGTGCAGCCCCGTTGGCGATACCCGGCGCTGCAGCAGGTCCCCTACCTATCCGATGATAGTGAGGGGCGTTTAGGACGTTACTCCCCCCGATGGTGGGGTACGTTCATGGTCTCCGACCCTACCCATTCGGTCCCGTGTGTGCATTATTGACCGTCTGTTTGTGCAGGGAAGACCAGGTCAGAGCCCTACCCATATGGTCTCGCATGTGCATTATTGACCGAGACGTCAGGGGTGACCCATGCTGCATCATGAGCATACTGTGCATTGATGCATATGATTGTGATTGTTGCACTTGATTGTTGCACTTGGTTGACATGCATACTACTGGGTTTTAGCCCGACGCAGGTAGGTATGTGGTGCCTTTACAGCTTATGGTTCAGTTTTGCACTTTTGTTTACTGCAGTTATCTTCAGTATTATGATAGATAGATAGACGGTGACTTACTGCTATTATTTTCTTCCTGTGCATATCAGTCTGTATTCGCTGAGTTCTTAGGACTCATCCCGTTAGCTCCCTGTTTTTTATTTCAGGATGATTGACTGGAGTGCCCGGCAGCCTGTCCCAGTTTGCGTATTTCTTCGAGATGATTCCGGGATGTCTCTTTTACCTTGTTGGTGGTACATGTTGGTACCCGTTTTCTGTTTCATTTACTTTACTTTTCCGCTGCTATATTCGTGTTTGATTTTGTCATTTTATACGGCGGTATAGTTGTAATTTTGTGAGCCATGGAGGCCTTGTGCTTTGCGTTTGTCGTAAGTCGTACCGGTACGCAGCTTTATCGTTGTTTCCGTTTTGCTCATTATACGGTCGCTTGTTCCAGCCCTATATGCTGCGATACAAGCCGACTGAGATAGTCGTGGTGGTCTGGTTTTTGAATTATCCGTCGGGACGAGGGAGTAGCTGTCCGGTCGGTATCGGACGAGCGACTCCTCGGGGCGTGACACGTAGGCGGCGAGGCAGTCGGAGGCGTCAGAGGAGAAAAAAACAAAAAAAAATTAATAAAAATTAGTTTCGTGAGGAATTGTTTCATTTATAAAATAAAAAAAAGGGATGTCGCGCATGAACGTGCATGGGCTGCTCGCGCACAGTATCAATCTCCTATATATATATATTGATCCGGTCGGATGATTTTTTGGAGGGGGATCGGGGGCCCGGTCGGGTTCGATGAAGAATAACCCAGATCGGGTGAGGCCACTCGGGGTCAGTCACCCGAGGTCGGCCACTCGGGGTCAGTCACCCGAGGGTGGCCACTCGGGGTCAGCCACCCAAGGTCGATCACTCGGCTCGATCGTCTCTAGCCGAACGCCCCAAGTTCGCCCCGCGCGTAAAGACCCATGACCCGAACTATGGTTTAGGGCTTGCCGGCTAAGTAATAAAAGGACCCCCTCTGCAATAATAAGGTAGCAGACTGTTGACATAATCATCACCTGACACAACCGCCTGACAGAGCCGCATAACATTAAGGAGGATCAGAAAAGACAAGCCTGACAGGGTGTCAGGCGGCTGTGTCAGCCTCACGAAGCCACCAAAGCTGCCAGTTATGCAGTCTGACAAATGACTGATCCTTAATGAGACAGGACATCTCTGACAGGGGCGAGGGCCTTCTTGCCCCCTATATAAACCCCCCTTTTGGGCTCCAGAAGGGATCGCTGCCATTTTGCAACCACGCCACTACTTCGTGAGCCCCATTTTGGTCCGAGCCGAGTGACCTGAGCCTCAGCCTTATCTGAGCCCGAGTCCGACCTCCCGAGCTCTAGCAGACCGGGTCATCTTGGTCAGACCGAGTCATCCGATTGAGAACCGGTCTTCGCTTGTCGACAGGATCAAATTTGGCGCCGTCTGTGGGAATCAGCCTGATCGAAAGCCGAAGATGAGTGAATCCAACCGGGTGACCGTTACTCTCTCACAAGAAGACCTCGACCTGCTAGTGGAAGCAAAGGTGAAGAAATTGGCTGAAGCACAACAAGCAGCCGCCCGACTCGCTCAGGCAGGCCCAGCCGAGCACACTGCTCGTGTGGGCACTGAGGGGGGGGGGGGTTCGCCAAGAGAACAACCCTCATTTCCACCAGGCACTGTTTGGCCCGACTGAGGGAGCAGGACAATCAGACCCTCATGAGACTACATCCAGCCATACCAGAGTTAGCAAAGGGAAGGCCCCCCTTGTGCTGACCCCAACGGAGCGCACGGGGTTCCCCTTCTCCAGCCGAATCTTGCAAGAGCCGCTGCCCAAGCATTTCCGAACCCCGTCCATCACTGAGTACGGTGGAGTTGCTGATCCCGAGGAGCATTTAATGAAGTTTGAGAACGCTTCAATGCTACATCAATATACGGATGGGGTGAAATGCCGAGCCTTCCTGACCACTTTGGCCGGGCCGGCCCAGCGATGGTTTGACAGACTGCCGGAGGGATCCGTGAGAGAATTTGCTGACTTCAAAAGATTGTTCCTCCAGCATTTCGCGAGCAGCAAAAGACACCACAAAACCAGCCTCAACCTTTTTACCCTGAAGCAAGGCTCCAAAGAGCCCCTCAAGGCGTACATCAAAAGGTTCAATCAAGTTGCATTGGACGTACCCACTGCACGTCTGAGGTGCTAGTCAGTGCCTTTGCACAAGGCCTGCAGGAGGGCGAGTTTTTCAGATCCTTGATCCGAAAACCCCCGAAGGATTTTGAGAGCCTCCTTGGCAAAGCCAGTAAATATGTGGACATGGAAGAGGCACAGGCTGCCAGGCGACCAGAGGTCAGACCGGCTCCTGAAATCACTCAGCATCATCATAGGAGTGCGCCTCCTGGAGGACCTCTCCGAAGTCCCAGAGCTGTGGGACACCGACAAGGAACCGAGAGGGGAATAGTTCAGCAAGTAGCCCAGGGTTGTCTCCCTTCCAGGTGGCAACCCTACTGTTCTTTTCACAACAGCCATACCCATGACCTGCAGGACTGCTGGCAGGCCGGAAGAGGTCAGGGTCGTGCCGGACGGGGCAGTCCGAGAGGAGCCCAACAGGGAGGCAGCCGAGGTCGAGGGAGAACAGCGCAGAACCAGTCAGAGGTCAATGCTCGATCGACCACCCCCACAGCCAGACAACTATTCCCGACCTCCACCTCTCCGGGGGGTGGCAATGCTAATGAGGAACAGGCCAACCAGCAGAATGCAGTACACGGGGCCATTCACGTGATTTCCGGTGGCCCCACCTATGGAGATTCCAACCGAGCTCGGAAGTCGCAAGTTAGGCGACTCGATATCTACCAAGTGGGTTGCAGCTCTGCCCAGGCTCAGGGACCGCAGATCAGTTTCGGCCCTTCAGATTTACAAGGAATAGAAGTACCTCATGACGACACCCTGATCATCACCGCAATCATAGCTAATTACCAGATTCATAGAACCATTGTGGACACGGGAAGTTCGGTAAACATCTTGTACTTGAAAGCTTTTGAACAATTGCAGATTGAAACTGCTGAGCTCCAGCCCGTGGCCACACCTCTGTTCGGGTTCACGGGAAATGAAGTCCAGCCGCTGGGCCAAATCAAATTGGCCATCTCACTCGGCGAGGAACCTTTGAGGAGGACTCGGTGGTCTACCTTCCTGGTGGTGGATGCCCCCTCGGCCTATAACGCCATTTTGGGCCGACCGGCTCTAAATGAGTTCCGAGCCGTGACGTCCACCTTCTACTTAAAGGTTAAGTTCCCCGTGGGTGATCGAGTCAGCGAAGTTAAAGGAGATCAGAAGGTTGCCCACCGATGTTACGTGGATGATGTCCGAGTGGAAGTAAGGAAGACCTTCCAAGCTCCGCCGGCCAACTGCAACATGGTACAGTTCTCTCAGCCTTCCCCCTGGGCTGAGCTGATAGAAGAAAAAGAAGAGGTCCAACTCTTGCCTAACCGAGAAGAAACCAAAGTAAGAATAGCTCCTGGGCTACCGCCCGACCTCCGGCAACAGCTGATAAAATGCCTAACTCAAAACCAGGATGTCTTCGCCTGGTCCCAGCAAGACTTGAAAGGGGTCAGGCCAGAGGTCATGGAGCACAAGCTGCACGTTTACCCGGACGCCCGGCCTGTGAAGCAAAGAAAAAGAGACTTCAGTCTTGAGCAGAACAAGATCATCCAGGCCGAGGTAGAAAGGTTGCTGGAAGCGGGACATATCAAAGAAGTACAATTCCCTGCCTGGCTGGCCAACGTGGTGCTGGTCTCCAAGCCGGGAAACAAGTGAAGGGTATGCATTGACTTCAGAGACCTTAATAAAGCTTGCCCCAAGGACTGCTACCCGTTTCCCCGAATAGACCAGATGGTAGACTCCACCGCAGGAAGCCAGCTCATCTGCATGCTGGATGCTTACCAAGGATATCATCAAGTGCCATTAGCCCGGGATGATCAAGAGAAGGTCAGTTTTGTCACAGCAGAGGGGACCTATTGTTATACTGTCATGCCCTTCGGACTCAAAAATGCTGGGGCAACCTATCAGAGGCTGATGAACAAGGTCTTCAAGGAGCAGCTCGGGAAAAATGTGGAAGTGTATGTGGATGACATCCTCGTCAAATCCCTCCGCGCTGCCGACCTGATAGCGGATGTACAAGAGACTTGCTGCACCCTCAGGAGGTATGGCCTCAAGCTTAACCCAGCCAAGTGCTTGTTCGGAGCTAAGAGCGGAAAATTCCTGGGCTACATCTTGACTGAATGAGGAATAGAAGCCAATCCGGGTAAGGTGAAAGCTCTGCTGGACATGCCACCGCCCAGGAACCTAAGGGAGGTTCAGCGCCTGACCGGGAGGATCACGGCCTTATCCCGATTCATCTCCCGGTCGGCCGACAGAAGTCTACCGTTCTTCAAGATCCTGCGCAAGGCCTCCAAGTTCCAGTGGGACGCCGAGTGCGACCAAGCTTTCGAAGAATTGAAGGCTTACTTGGTCAGTCTGCCAGTGCTAGCCAAACCGGATGAAGGAGAACCCTTGTACGTTTACTTATCTGCTACTGAAGGAGCGGTGAGTGCAGTGCTTGTAACCCAGAAGGAGGCCGAGCAACAACCGGTCTACTTCTTTGGGCATCTACTTAAAGAAACCGAGTGTAGATACACTACACTCGAGAAGTTAGCTTATGTGCTTGTGTTGATGGCTAGGCGATTGCGACCATACTTCTTAGCTCATCCAATCCGAGTACTGACCAATAGCACGCTCGGGAAGGTGTTGATCAACCCCGAGGTCTCCGGTCGAATGGTCAAATGGACGACTGAGCTGAGTGAATATGATATCCAATACCAACCCCGAACTGCGATCAAAGCTCAGGCCTTGGCAGATTTCTTAAGTGAACTCCATGTAGAGGAAGAGGAAGGGATATGGAAGATCTATGTGGATGGGTCAGCCACTCGGGCAGGTAGTGGCGTGGGAGTCTTATTGGTCTCCCCAGACGAAAACTCGCTACACTTAGCCGTACGCCTAGAATACCAGGCTACCAACAACCAAGCAGAGTATGAAGCTCTTCTGGCGGGGTTACAAGCAGCCAAGCACGTGGGGGCTACTCGGGTCATCCTGTACTCCGACTCCCAGTTGGTGACTCGGCAGGTGACCGGGCAGTTCGAGGTCAACGATGAAAAGTTACAAGCTTATGTGGAGGCTTATAAGCAATTACGAGCAGAGTTTCAAGAGGTCCAGATCTTACAGATCCCTCGAGGGGATAATGCCAAGGCTGACGAACTGGCGAGGCTAGCCAGTTCGGTCCATCCCTGGGTCTTCCGTGAACCGTCACCTCAAGTCATGCTAGTAGCTCAAGTGGAAAGAGAAGCAGAAGTGGAAATACAAGGAGACTGGCGAGCCCCTTTCATAACCTATCTGAAGGAAGGAACTCTTCCGGACAGCTCGGAGCAAGCCAGGGTATTCAAGATAAGGGATGCCAGGTTTACTCTGATAGGAGACGTGCTGTACAAGCGAGCCTTCTCCCGACCACTGCTCAGATGCCTGGGGGAAGAAGATGCCGATTATGTGCTGCGAGAAGTGCATCTGGGGTCCTGCGGAAACCACTCGGGAGGTCGGTCCATGGCTCGGAAGGTTTTACTAGCAAGTTACTTCTGGCCGACCCTCCAGAAAGACGCTGAAAGATTGGCCCTTTCTTCCCTTTCTTGTCAGAAGTACCAGAACTTATCGCACCGGCCTGTCGAGATGCTGAGAGCTTCTACTGTGTCCTGTCCTTTCGACCAGTGGGGCATGGACATAGTAGGACTGTTCCCCAGGGCAGCCGGTCAGAAGAAGTTCTTGTTGGTGGCAGTGGATTATTTCTCTAAGTGGATTGAGGCAGAGGCCTTAGCCCGGATTACTGAACAAGCCGTGAAGAAGTTCCTGTGGCAGAATATCTTATGCCGATATGGCATACCACACAAGCTGGTGTCAGATAATGGTCGGAAATTTCAGGGTCGGATAATAAGGGAGTGGTGCAAGCAGTTCGGGATCAAACAGGCCTTCACCTCAGTGGCATACCCTCAAAGTAATGATCAGGCTGAGGTAGCTAACAGAGAGATTTTGAAAGGGCTCAGGGCCAAGTTAGATCAGGTCGGCGGATCCTGGGTGGACGAGCTGCCGGGTGTTCTGTGGGCCCTTCGAACCACCCCCAAGGAAGGGTCGGGATGCACTCCTTTCCAGTTAGTCTATGGTAGTGAAGCGGTGGTCCCCTTGGAGGTCGGCTGTGAGTCTGACAGAAGACATATATATGGAGAAGACAATTCGGAGAAGAGACGAGCAGAGCTAGATATGATCGAGGAGGTCCGAGCTAAGGCTGCGGTCCGTATGATTGCTTACCAACAAAGGATGCGGAACCGGTACAACCAGCAGTTATACCCCGAAGTTTTCAAGTAGGGGACAAGGTATGGAAAAGAGTCAAGCCGGTTGGAGAGGTAGGCAAGCTGGAGCCTCAGTGGAGTGGTCCTTTTCTGGTGGTCAAGGCACTCGGATCGGGAGCTTACTACCTGCAAGATGCTCAAGGGAAGCAGCTGGGAAGGCCCTGGAGTGCAGTACACTTGAGAATGTACCGTGAGGAGAGTTGAGTGAACCAATCCTTGTACTTGCACTCAAAAAATATGATAAAGGACACGAAGCCTGTGAGATAACAGTTTCAGCAAGTTGTAAGTGGGCATGCTCCCACGCACCCACCGGACTCGGCGCCGATCGGGCGTGGCGTTCCACGCTCGGTCGGGCCCGGTCGGGCGTGGCGGTCCACGCTCGGTCAGGGTAAGTCGGACGGTGTCCAGACTCTTGCTCAGGCAAGTTATAAGTGAGCTTGCTCTCACGCACCCACCGGACTCGGCGCCGATCGGGCGTGGCATTCCACGCTCGGTCGGGCCCGGTCGGGCGTGGCGGTCCACGCTCGTTTAGGGTAAGTCGGACGGTGTCCAAACTCTTGCTCAGGCAAGTTATAAGTGGGCTTGCTCTCACGCACCCACCGGACTCGGCGCCGATCGGGCGTGGCGTTCCACGCTCGGTCGGGCCCGGTCGGGCGTGGCGGTCCACGCTCGGTCAGGGTAAGTCGGACGGTGTCCAGACTCTTGCTCAGGCAAGTTATAAGTGGGCATGCTCCCACGCACCCACCGGACTCGGCGCCGATCAGGCGTGGCGTTCTACGCTCGGTCGGGTCCGGTCGGGCCGGCGATCCGCACTCGGTCAGGGCAAGCCAAGCAGTGTCCAGGCTCTTGCTCGAAACAAATACGAATCAATATATTCCCAGAGTACCAATTGTCGAGTCAGGGTGCCGACCCGACCGAGCACCAATTGCCGAATCAGGGTGCCGACCCGACCGAGCACCAATTGTCGAGTCAGGGTGCCGACCCGACCGAGTACCAATTGCCGAGTCAGGGTGCTGACCCCGAGCACCATTGCCGAGTCAGGGTGCCGACCTGACCGAGCACCAATTGCCGAGTCAGGGTGCCGACCTGACCGAGCACCAATTGCCGAGTCAGGGTGCCGATCCTGCCGAGCAACATAGTTGGGTTGGGACATCAACTGGATCGAGTGGCTGATAACGCGACTGTCTCGAGCGCTCAACACTTAGCGAGATTTTCTGGTCGACCTAAAAGAATCGAGCCCGAACGAACGAGTTTTAATGAAGATCTCATACATCGTATATTAACAGAGATGGTACACGAGCAAGAAGGGTGAGGACGCGAAAAGTCAAGATAATTGAAATGAGGCCATCAGACATTGCAAAAATGGGGCCCCGGGGGCCAAGCAAGACACGCACAAAAGTTATAAGGCCTTAGAGCCCAGGCAGAACAAAATAAGTAAAGGAGGGGAGTTAGTCTAAGTAAATGGGGGAAAGGCATCCTCAGGAATCGACGCCTCGATCCGTGTCAGCTTCACCGCATTGGGAGGGAGATCAGGAGGAAGGTGGCCGGCCTCAGTAAGTTGTTGAATGGCGCCCCGCACGCCGTACAAGATCATACCGCCTGTGCGTTCTGCCACTTGGTCGAGGAAAGGATCTGATTGGATATAGGCCAGGCGGGCTGCTTCAACTCGAGCCGACTCGCCTGACCGATAGTCCTCGAGCTCCTTCTTTAGCCGGGCATTTTCCGAGTCCCTGCCTTGTAGGGCAGCGTCCCGCACCGCCAGTTGTTTCCTGGCATCAGTTAGTTGGGACTCCAGGGTATGAGAGGTCTCTTGCAGGACAGCCAGCTCGACCTCCTTGTTTTTCAAGGCCAACTGGGTCTGATGGTGAGCTGCGGCCGACTCCTTCAGCTGCCTCCGAAGACCCGTCGCCTCGGTGACTTTCTTGTCCAAGTCCGAGCGGGTTCGAGCATTGCGAGTCTCCAGGATTTTCTTCTCGCCTTCCAAGTGTCCCACCCGATGGGACAGGCGTTCCCCTTCCATGGCGGCCTGAGCCATGGCCCGCTGTTCTTCCTCTGAGCGAGCTTCCAAGTCGGATAACTGGAGCCTCAAGGCGGTTATCTCCGATCGTAATTGATCTCGACCTTCATCACCCGGAGGAACAACACATTGGGCTAGCTTATCCTCTAACTCTTTCATTTTCCATTCAGCCGCTCGGCGTTCCCTGATGTTGACGATTAACGCCCGACTGACCGCTTGGCTCGCCGCCCAATGCTGCAAGATGAGATTAGTATCGCAGGTATTCACATAAATGGCCAGGCAGAGGAAGGATATACCTAAGTCGAGTCTAGGAAGAAGCTGTCGGCTAGACTCATGAGATTCGTCACGGAGGCTATAGCTTGACCCTGATCCCAGCTGGAGGCCAGATGGCCGTGCAAGTTAATGGGTTGAGGTTGAACTATCTGAGTCAGTACAGTTGCTGACGGGACGTCGATATCCAGTGCCGCCTGGGGAGGTGAACGCATCGACAAGAGAGCCTCCACCGTAGTGACGCTTGCAGCACCCGTCGAAGGCACCGGTCGAGATGGTGCGGTGCCCGATGTGGAGGCCCCAGAAGGAGGTACTGTGGAAGGAGGAGCCATAGCTCCCGAGCGAGGGGTAGTCGGAGTCGACCCCCGAGTACCGGATGGGGGTGGAGCCGGGGCAGCCGCTAGTACCCGAGTGCCGGGCGCGGCTGGTTCGGGTTGAGCGATCGGTGTAGGGGTGGGGGACGTGCCCGATGAAATAAGCAGCCGGCGGCGTTTCCTGACTAAGCTCTCAGGGGTCGGCTGCTCTACCTCAGCCTCTCCTGTTGGCCCTACGGACCCTTCGTCTACGACTTGGGGGGTCTCGTCTGAATCGCCAGCTGGGAGATTTTCCCACTGAGCATCGTCCCCGACTGCCGGTTGCTCAGGAGCGGGAGCAACATTCACTGGAGGTACGGCCCGCTCGGCCGCTAGCCGGGCAGCCAAAGCCTCCATGGCTGATTCCTCCCGAGCCATTACATCGCCGACCCGAGCTCTATACATTGTCTCAGCTGCAATAAGGAGAGAATTTTAGTTAGCATTAACCAGTCGACTAACCAAGTAGAGACTTACCAAGGGTGCCGGGCAGCTCTGCCGGAATCTGGCTCAGCTGGAACAGATACAACATGCCGTCAATCAGCAACTTGCCTGCATGGTATCGGGTCCCACCGAGCTGCGAGAAGGCCAGTTGATAGCCCGGGTCCGAGCGGAGGTTTTTGGGCAATGGGGGCGGGTTTGGAAGGTCTTCTACCCACACGGTGGGCCAGGTCGGAGGCGGGGTCGTCTGGATATAAAAAAAGTGGGATTTCTAACCCTTGTTGGAGGAAGGGACTTTTTCCAAAAAGGCTGAGTTAATACGAGCTTGGAAATAGAAGTTCCCGGGCTCTTGCTTCTTGAGATAGTAGAAGTAATTAAATACCCGGGGTGTGAGGGGAATTTCATGGGCAGTAAAAACGATTACTGTACCACATAGGATCCTGATTGAGTTTGGGGCTAATTGGGACAAGGACACCTGAAAATACCGACAGACCTCCCGAAAGAACGGATGAAGTGGGAAACGTAGGCCGGCTAGCAACTGGTCGGAGAAGATGGTGAAGTAATTCATGGGGGGTCCATGCGGCCGACCCCGACGGTCGGGGAGGGCCATGGGGTGGTCTTCGGGAATGCGATAGTCTATGCGTAAAGTCTCCAACTGGCCTAGGGTCAGTGAAGAGCGAGTCGTTATGTACCACGGCTCAGGGGGTGCGGATGACTCGGCCATCGAGACAAGGTCAGGAAATATGAAGCAAAGACTCGGGAGGGAGAAAGAGTACCTAGGGATGAGGTTCACCGGAAACACTGTTCGCCGGAAATCGAGGATGTTAGGCGGCAGAGGTCAGACAGGAAGGGAATAAAAGAACAGGGGGCGAGGGCGGAGAGGATGAAAATGAAGAGGTGAGACTATTTATACCGGGACCAAAACAACAAGGGTCGTCGGATATCGAAGGGGTAAAAGGCGGGATCCAATCCGGGTCGTCCATCCCCTGCTCCTTCCCGAGGCCACGAAACTCTGCTCCGGCGACACTCGCGCCATACCGATGATGCCTCGATGTCGGGGATTCCAGTCGGGAGGCGACGTGTGCCCTTGCATTAATGTGTGATTTGACAGAAGATACGGCATTTAAGAGAGAAGATTAGGAGTGAAGCGATGCTCGGGAATGCGAAACAGAGCCCGGCCGACCGGGCCGAGAGTCTAGTCAGTCGGGCCATGAGCCTCCTTCGACTAGACTCGAAGGGGAGGCTTGTGATCCGGTCGGATGATTTTTTGGAGGGGGATCGGGGGCCCGGTCGGGTTCGATGAAGAATAACCCGGATCGGGTGAGGCCACTCGTGGTCAGTCACCCGAGGTCGGCCACTCGGGGTCAGTCACCCGAGGGTGGCCACTCGGGGTCAGCCACCCGAGGTCGATCACTCGGCTCGATCGTCTCTAGCCGAACGCCCCAAGTTCGCCCCGCGCGTAAAGACCCATGACCCGAACTATGGTTTAGGGCTTGCCGGCTAAGTAATAAAAGGACCCCCTCTGCAATAATAAGGTAGCAGACTGTTGACATAATCATCACCTGACACAACCGCCTGACAGAGCCGCATAACATTAAGGAGGATCAGAAAAGACAGGCCCAACAGGGTGTCAGGCGGCTGTGTCAGCCTCACGAAGCCACCAAAGCTGCCAGTTATGCAGTCTGACAAATGGCTGATCCTTAATGAGATAGGACATCTCTGACAGGGCCGAGGGCCTTCTTGCCCCCTATATAAACCCCCCTTTTGGGCTCCAGAAGGGATCGCTGCCATTTTGCAACCACGCCACTACTTCGTGAGCCCCATTTTGGTCTGAGCCGAGTGACCTGAGCCTCAGCCTTATCTGAGCCCGAGTCCGACCTCCCGAGCTCTAGCAGACCGGGTCATCTTGGTCAAACCGAGTCATCCGATTGAGAACCGGTCTTCGCTTGTCGACAGGAATATATATATATATATATATATATATATATATATATATATATATAAATCAATCAACACAATTCTCATCAGAAAAACGACAATCTGATAATTTATCATTCAACAAAGCCAACTTATAGCTTCATGCTTCCTTAATCAATATGTAACTGTTCCAAAAACAGTGTTGGCAAGTAATTAATGAGAGGGCACCGGGAATTGGAATTAACGTGGAGGATCCACGTACAGCAACGGCAGAAACCAACAGCGTGTAAGAAAACTCAAAACTGTAATTAATTTGATTTGATTTTTTCCGGTGAACTTTTGATGTTTCAGTTTCCAACACTGCCAGCGAGTTGCACATGGAGGCTGGAGCTTTTGTGATCTAGCTAGTTGCATTTATTACGAGCTTCAGGCATCCCTGCAACTCTGTTCAGCTCCAGTATCCTTTTCATTTTTCTCGCCGGAATCAGTACTGCTCTTCCCCCACAAAACACAGTAGAGTCCCACAATGATTATGATGGCTCCGATCAAACTGCACGTACGACATTAATTTAAACTCTAGAATTTCTAGTTTTCAGAATCCATGTGCAATGAATGATTCAGCACACATGCATGGTTAATTCACCTGCCAATGTGGAGGCGTTCGGCGAAGATTAAGGCCGAGACTAGCCCTACTATCACCAATAGCAATGGTGAGAATGTTGCTACAAACACGGGACCCTTTTCGCTAACGCAGTATGTTTGCAAGTAGTATGTGAGGCCAGATATCACAATTCCCTGAAGCACATTAATTGTTCAGCTAGGAAATTAAGTTCTAGCCGTGAAAGCTGAACGATCTCTAGACTGCAAGAGATGAGAGGAACATACGCAGTAGATGATTGCTAGAAGTTGTATGTTCCAATTCAACCTCCACGATGAAGCGTCCCTTTCTAAGACGAGAGCAATTGCAGAAGACTGCACCAAGGCAAAGAAGCACATTAAGGTGTTCATCGACAGTCTCGCTGGGTAGATTTCGGAAACAACTGCCTGTAATTGCTTAATGTTATATATATATATATATCTATATATATTCAACATGATCGAATTTTGTGGCAAAATTAAATCATTAATTAAGAATAGCATGAGTACCTGAAGAATGAGCCATGCACTAAAGGCTACCAAACTGGTCAGTATGAGACCAGTGCCTTTAAGCCAATCCCCTTGGTCATAATTCACAGTCCCTTGATCTTTCCTAGGGCCTCTGCCATTCACGTCGAACAAAGGTCTTCTGACAAAGCCCTCCATTAGATGGCCTTTCCAAAAGGTGAATACCAGGACACCTCCGACGCATAAGATGGTACCCAGAAGCCTGGCCCTTCCTTTGGCACTCCTGACGCTGACCTTTTCAATCCTGCTGGTTCAGGGTTAATTAATTAGTTGGTTCTTCGCGAACAGACTAAAATCTTGTAGTAATTCTGAACGAATCGAACCTCAAGATGACAGCCATGAGAAAGGTGAAAGCAGGGATGGCACTGCTCAGTGCACTGGCAACGGTGGGAGAAGCATAACCCAGACCGACATAGAACACATTTTGATGCACAGTTATCCCGAAGAAAGCGAGGGTGAAAATCTTCACCAGCGCAGGAAATGGCAAGGAGGATGGCCTCTGGTTCCTGCAGCAAATTAACGAGTGGATACATGGAAGAGCATATGTAAAGGTGTGTTAATCGTGTATGACATGACATCCCAATAAATTCTTTGGATCACGAAACTCCTGATCGATCAAGTTGACCGATCAGGATGACTTGGACCGATCAGGTTCCTTGCTGATCAGTCAGCACTCCCTTGATCGATCAAGCTGAGAGGGATATAATAATTTAAATTTTAAACAGGGAGAGATTTAATAATTTAAATTTTAAATATTGATAAAAATATTTAAAAATATTATTATTATTTATTTTAAATAATAATCATTTAAATTAGCAAATAAAATTGAAAATAAAAAATATGTAGGTAAGAGAATGAATATGTAAGAGAATATGTATGTGAGAGAATGTATATGTGAGATAATATATATGTGGCATGTGGATTTCACAAATAATGGGGGTTGAATGTTAAAGAATGTGAGAATATGAAGATGTTAATGATAATATATATGTGGCATGTGTGTCCCATATTTTTTGATAAGGTAGTAGGTGTTATAACATGAAAGGAGTTAAACGATTGTGGATGTCCTTAGTGACGACAATCAATCTTTCTAACAATAAGCTAGCCAGTAGTGCTGGTTGATTTATCGAACATACCTTTCGAGCACAAACGCGAGAGGAGCAAAGAGTAGCAGAGCGATCAGATGCCTGTACACTGTCAAGACCAGGACGCTGAGCCCGTGCTCCAGTGCGAGCTTGCAAAGGGTGGTGGAGCCTGCGTAAGTCGATTGGACGATCAGCATGGCGACGTAGGGAGCACTAGCTTTGACGTAACCCATATCCATCCAAAATGCTAATCGAATTGGTGGCTTTTATAACTAGCTAGAAGCAGAGAGTGTTTGCCACCCATCACCAATGTATGCATGTTGGTTAATTAGTTGGTGGACTTCACACTCATCTACGCATTATAAGATCTCAAATCTAATGCGTTCTTACTTGTTGCCACCCATCACCCGCCAATGCCGGACTGGTACGTCAATGAAAATGTTCCTATGGACAAGGAAAGAGAGCGACCGACTTGACGTTGTTGAGAGGTTGACCGTTGTCCTCACGGGGATCCGATCCGGAGTGGTTAGTGCATGAGGGTGTTATCTAAGAGGTCCTGGGTTCAAGTCGCGCGAGACGCACTAGATTAAAAACTCTGGACGTTTGGTATATCAATTCTCGACCCAACTGTGCACTAATTACTCCGAGGACCGTGAATTACCTCCCTCGTGATGGCCTTGGGACGGGTGCTGCAGGGGCGCGGGGGGCGAGCGATTTCACCTTTTTTGTCTAAGAGGTTGACCGAAGATCAAAGACTAACTATTGACTCGCCGGTTGGATGCTAGAGGTAGCCAACCGAACATTCGGGAAGGGGTGCACACTGGCGATCTGCAAGAAAAAAAGACCGTTAGAGATTGACCAAGGAAGTCCCTGACGCAAGCATTCCTACGATCAAGTCAAAACTCTGGTGAAGAAAAAGCGAGAGTGGAATCAATAGAAGAAATATAGAGTACACGCGCATGAAGGAATGAAGACAGAAGATTCTTATATAGGCGAGGGCGATAGACCGAAGCCTACCAAGGTGACCTGTTAGATTTAAATGCTCAAATCTGAGGCAGGATTTGCCAGCTAAAAAGGTGATGAATATGTTGCCCTACTGACTGGCTGTTAGGCCTAATGATATGACTACCCATATTCCTTAATCGTCTGACATGCCGATCGACGTGCGCCGACTTACTGCCCCCTTGCAAGGTTTGGCAAATTCGAAAAATCTATTCGTATGTCTGTTGTCTTTAAACCGTATCTTCCGTACGAGATTCTCAACATCTTGTAAGGCGCCTCTGCACCTCTTTTATGGGACCAGCTAGCCAATGGAATAATTAAGTCCTTTTAAAAGGGGGTGGGGTCCCCTTAGAGGCTCTTCTTGGCGAGGTGCCATCCAGTCGAATGGATTGGTCGTCCGTGTTAATAATATGTTTCAAAAATAAATAATGGATAAAGATGAGTTAGTGGATTGATAATGTGGTAAATAATGGATAGAGATAGAATTTGATTAAGATGAAGTTTCATGGAAGTGCCTAGATTCAATGTATATCAACTTGGTGTTTATCCACTAAGCCTATAAATATGTAACATTTCTGGTCAATGAAATCAAGTCAAATTGTTTAGTTTTCTTTTTCTCTCTTCTTCCACAAGTGTCTCACTTCTCTCCCATATTATTTTCTTCCAACAGTCCAGTTTAGAGAAAATGCAGCCGATCGGCAGGTCGGGGGACTCGGTCGGCGAAAGTTCGATCCGGCCCCCGTTCGCCCACCATGAATAACCCGATTGGCAGACTAGCCACCCGCCCCGCGCAAATCACTCGGGCCCTCTTCCAACTACTCCCATGGCCCTTTGCTCAGTCTTTCGAAGCCTAGTCGAACCCACAAGAGGAATCGGTCAATGAGGGCCAAACAGCCGACCGGATTCGAAAACTTGGCCAGCTTGCAATTGGTGGATGCCAACGGCGCCTCGCCGTTGGAGTTGCTTGCCCAGCTATGGCCCGTAAAGACGCGGCTCACAGTGGTGAAGTTCTCACCGTTGGTGAGGTGTGGGACCTCAGCAACTGTGGGCATGTGTTCCACGTTGTTAGATTAACCACGAAAGCTAGACAAAGATGAATAGCTCATTTCAATTCTTTGATTTAGGTTTGCATCGAAAACTTAAAACAAAACACATACAAAATGTTAATATTTTTTTTATTTGGTATTCGCCTCTTAGACGACTAATCCAAGACATATCATTACCGATCCACCATCAGAAATCCTCCTTCTCTGAGCAAAATCTAAGACGAAGAAACTTTCTACAATAGTCTTACAACACAATGCAAAAAAAAGATGAAGCAAGAAAAGATTACAATAATTATTTGATAGATGTAGGTTTCTTCATCTTCAAATGCTTACATCAAAGATGGAGATTGAGCTTAAAAAACTTCTCAGCAATGAGATTAGCATAAACCTTGGCTTGAGTTGAGAGTTCTACCCTTCACAAGTTCTCTCTCTTTTTTTATATTAATTATTGAGTCAAGGCAAGGCCTTTATTTAAGACATATTTCAATTGTTGCGACCATTAGTCAACTGATATGGTCTCCGACAACTATTCATGTCGTTGAACGACTACTGATTCTTTTGAAATATGTCTAATTTTGTTTATAATGTGAACATCATTCGATTGTTGTAAAGCATCATTCGACTGAAGCAATCAGTCGAATTGAATAAGCGAGTCTAACTCGCTTCTGTTCAATTTCGATTAGCATCAGTCGGCTAATGTAAATCATCATTCGACTATTGCAATCAATCACATTGAACAAGCAAGTCCAACTCACTTCTGTTCACTTTAAATCGACGATTGTTGTACACCATCAATCGATTGATCCCATCAATCGACATGTGAGTCTAACTCACTTCTGTTCGGCTCCATATTGATATCAGTCGACTGATAGTTTTATCCGAACTCTTCCATCTATTTTTCAAAGTATCAGTATATTGATTCCCAGATCAATCACTGATTCTCTTTTGTCAACCTCCCTAAGGATTGAATTACAGTCTCTAACCCGGTTACCTGATGTCAGATGAATCTCTTGTTCACTGGACTTTGATACTTGGAGCTTCCTCATCTCCAAGTTTTCATCGGCCTTTTCATCTAATTCGCTATCAGCTCAGGTTCCTTCTTTTACCAAGTAATATGGTCTTTAATTTTCTTGGACTTTTAATGCCTTGCATTCGATTTTCCAATCTGCACAAACTTCCTTTAACTAAGAATTTGATACTCGGCTTTCTTAAACTTTCCTTGTCTTGCTTTCGGTCTCCAATCTACAAGGATTTTTACCTGCACACTTATTGCACAAGTAAAATCTCATTTCATTAGCTTTAGCTTAAATACTATCAAACATCAAAATTATATTCTTTGGTCATAATTGCATCAACACACATGGAGTGCATTGACTAGTGGCTGGACGTCGAAAACTTGAGCTGCCCCTTTGTCGGGTGTCGACGTTGCCTTCACCGTCATTTAAGTTCACCGGCAAACATTCCATCAAGTCCTCTTAGATTCCTCCTCTTATATTCCCATCGCCATTTCCAATTTCGATAGATGTATTGTTCAAAAACATCTTGGATTTGACACACACAATTAAGGTATAGTAAATGAATGAAAATGAACAAACAAGACAAAGACATGTTCACTTGAATTGCATTGATCTTGCACCAGCATTTTCATTGTACAAAAACACAAAAGAATTTTATTGATAAATATAGTTTATAAGATTTATTTATTTTCAATTTTATTCATAAATATTGTTTAAAAATGTTCAAAAAAAAAAAAAAAAAAAAAAAAAAAAAAAAAAAAAAAAAAAAAAAATTGTTATTATTATAAAATGAATAAAAACAATTGAGTTTAAAAAAATTATTTTTATTTTAATTTTCAGTTTTTTTTTTTTTTTTTTTTATTTTTTTAACAAAATGACCAATATATAATAAACATGTATTTTTTTTCTAGTTCAAAATGCCATATCACGTAATATATTGTTAAAAAAAATTATTAAATTTCAGTTGTTAAAAAAAAAAAAAAAAAAAAAAAAAAAAAAAAAAAAAAAAAAAAAAAAAAAAAAAAAAAAAAAAAAAAAATGACCAAAAATCAAAAACATGTCTTTATTTCTGTCATAGTTAAAAGGCACTGTAATTTTTTAAAAAACAATTTTATTTTCTTTTAAAATTTTGTAATAATTTTAATCAAAATTATTATAAATAAATACGATTAAATCACTATAAATTAGCGTTATGTTGTGTGTGTATACATATGAGTTTGATATGCTGCACCTTTAGCATTTTTTTAGAACTTAGGGTTTAAAATTTAAGATTTAGATTTAGAGTATAATATTTAAACTAAAGGAATTGAAAAAGGCTCTGCTCCATAAAACATAGTTGTTATGACTTCCAGGTCTAGCTCTAACTACAGTATCAGGTAATTATTATGATCCTACTTTAGACGAGAGAATATTTAGTAAGCTATCTTGAGATTTAGGAAAAGAAATACATAAGTCATAGACTCCAACACTCTATTATAAGTTGTAACATAGGAGCAAGTATACAACATATTCGGGTCAAACTTAAAGAAAAATATACTTGCATTCAAATACAAAAGCAATTAAAAAACTAATAATATGAATTTTATAGTCAGATATATTCACCCTAACACTACATTCTCAAAATCAACATCGACGTCCCCGGGATTATGGTGCAGCGGAAGGGTGACTAGTTGTCATCTCAGGTATCCGCGGTTTAATCCCTAGCTACGATATATTTTATAGGAATTTTTCCTCCAAATGAAGCGCGAACCCTGGGATGTTGGGCTTCTGGACCGCCCACCGTAAATATTTTCTGATTTACCCTGACGACTAGTGGAAAACATCCATGGGACCGAGCCAGTCGCGCGAGGTTAGAAAAACCTCGTTAATTGTTTTCAAAATCAACGTCGACATATAAGAAGGAAACCTATAAGTCCTACACCAAAATATTAAAAAAAACATATATTCAGAAAGAGCAAGACTAAAAAGTCTTATCTTAACAAAGAACAACATGCCAAAAATTCAAATCAAAGAAAACTTATGTCAGTATCATAACATGCTTTGCATGCAATGAACCTGAACACTTATCCTCTGCCTACCTTAATCGAAAAAATCTATAAAAAGCCAAATTAGTAGGTTGCATGAATCTTTGACTTAGTTGAAGTATAATCAGATGTATTTGATACAACTTCTATTTATTCTATCATCTTAGTTGATGACATGAAAGAAAAACCTTCCTATTCGGACTATACATTAGTCAACTCATTTCATCAACATTCTTATGGGAAGGCTAACAAATATGATGTAACTTATCCTTTTTGTCAAAGTGACGATGTAACAAACTCAGAAGACGCATAACTTGAGAATTTAGATCTCATGTATCACCAGTTTATACCACAAAACTTAATAGATTTACGATCTGATCAAAGAGAATGGTCTCATGAATGATTACTAAAAGAAGGGACAAATAATATTCCTTGTTTTATATGTGGTTTTACACTCTATACTTAAAAGAGGAATTTGCAAACTTTACAAGAAGCAATGTTGCAATCTTTGTTTAGAAAAAATCTTTGAAGTCACAATTTCTATCGTTCGTACAGTTTGAGGCAGTACACAAAATGTACTATTTGAAACACGAGATTTAGTATTTGAAACTAGACTTAATCTGTTAGAAGTTGACTTACAATCCTTGTTTTATATGTGGTTTTACCCTTTTATACTTAAAAGAGGAATTTGTAAACTTTACAAGAAGCAATATTGCAACCTTTGCTTAGAATAAATCTTTGAAGTCACAATTCCTATAGTTCATACAATTTGAGGCAACACACGAAATGTACTACTTGAAACACGAGTTTCAATGCTCGAAAGTAGACTTAATCTGTTAGAAATTGAGCTTACAAGCATGTAGGAAAACTCAACACCTATATTACAAGAGAGGCAAAGGATTTATGATACAAAAACCTACCTCTAATACCGATATGCATGGTTTTTATCAAAACCCCTAGTATTTGTAATATTGGACGCAGAGTTGATGTACGAGTACGATGCATGGTCAATATATATACACAACCACGAATTTACACATCATCTCTTTCTTGATAGTGGAGCTGCTAATTCCACTATCTATGAAGATGCCAAACTCAATATTCTACCTCCATGATTTATCAAAACTTCTACTCAACCTTTGCACTCAATTTGATAGCTAGAAATTGACTGGTCACAAGTTTGTCAATAATATCCACCAACACTTTTATACAAATTGTGACACTTAACACTCTTCTCACTTCCCAAGCTTTGGATCAAACCTTTGCTGCATCCAAACACCCACTTAATCTTGAGACTTAATTTTTTTTATCTCTCCTGATTGGGTGTTATTATCAACTAAAGAAAATATCCTCCTTTTTTCAATGCCTATTGTCGCTCTCATAGTCTCTGATTATCCTTCCACAATGTGCAAACATCCCTCTACTGATGCTCCCTCTATCTCTTCTTGTACTCCTGTTACTCCCCCTACCATCACTTTATACATGAAGTATGTCAATACAATAGCAAGAACCAATGTAAAGGTTCTTGTTCATTGGCAGCCTAAGAACTACAAAAAAAACTAGAGTTACATGGTTGTAAGTGCCCTGAGGATCTTTTTGAAGATCTTTCATACTAAGATAATGAAGTTCCTCAGGATTTCATAAATTCTACTTATTTATTAACCTTGATCAAAACTCAAGGAGAATTAGACTCCTTAACTTCTAAACTAAAAAACCTAAAAATTATAGGAGAAAACCCCATTAAATATTGGGAAAAATATAAGATATATTCTAAATTATACATTATTAGTCCTGATCTCACCATCAAAGTACAAAACTTAAAATATACTTGGGAAAGAGAGGAATGAAATGCATATTTACCCTAGTAGTAACTCTTGGTGCTATACCATAATATTTTTTTTTTGGATTTACAAGGTGTTAGATCGATATGCTTTGCTAGAGGGAGGGGGGGTGAATAACAATTTCTCGGTTTGTTCTTCCTACAAGGTTAGGTGCGCAAGTGGAATATACTAAAATAAAACTAAACAATGCTAACAAACCTATTTACGTGGTTCGGAGATGAAGACTCCTACTCCACGACAGTCCGTGAGGTGGACGATCCCTCGATCCTTCGGCAGATCACTCCTCGGATGCCCTGCGGCTAGCTCGTGTAGCTCCTTGTGGGTGGAGAAACCTCGCCACAATCCCAAGTACACTTCTGAGCTCTCAATACTACTAACAAGCCTTAACCAAGCTTGTTTCGTCAAGAAGCCTCAGCCAAAATCGAGCCCCTTTAAATAGAACTCTAGGCTGATAAGTCACTGCCAGTCTGCCCCCACTCAAATTCGACCGTTACAAGCCTAATATTCGAATTTTGGCTGCTACCAGTCGACTGCCCCTGGGGCAATCTACTGGTCCAGGGTCGACAACCTTCTGTGAGTTCGAGATCTTGCTGACAGTCGACTGATCAATCCCCAGTCGACTGCCCAACTTACAATATCACTCTCCCTCACTCCGAAGACCCTCCTTCACGTATGCCTTTATATATACTCCCTCGTTTGCCCCTTGAAGTCTTCTTCCACCGGCTTGTTGGTGCTTGGATGGCTAGAGGGGGGTGAATATAGCCAGACACAATATCTTGCACTTATTGGAGATTTCAAAACGCTAACAAGGATCGTTTACAAGGTTCGCGGATAACTTGCCCCTACTCCTTGGCGTGCCCTTAAGGTGGGTGATCCCTTGATCGTTGGCAGATCAAGCCCCGAAAATTCGGATATCAAATCCTCCTTCTCGGTGGAGTAACCTCTCCACAGCGTTTCAACAGATTGATGAATTTAAGCACAAGGAAATGCAAGAAGGAATCTTACAGAGCACTTAGGATAGCAAGAACACAAGCGAACTCCTCACTGAGATCCACTCAGCACAGATCTCACGCAAGAACTCCCTTCTTCGTGTCTTCTCGCTGATGGACTCGCCAAGCTCCTTTTTTCTTCTTCCAAGCGCTCAAGTATGCAGAAGCTTCAAAGGATGCTCAAGTTTGCAGAAGCTTCAAGATGCAGGATCAGAGTTGTCGCCCAAGGAGCTCAAGAGTTGTAGCAAGAACAGAAGAGATCACCTACTCTCTTCTTCCCAGCCACCACTTAACCTGCTGCCATCGCCAGCATCGCCAGGTCAGACGCTCCTCTGGAGCTTGTCAGCTTTTCACCTGCAACAGCCCAGCTATCCCTGACATCACCTGGACTCTCTGAGCTTCCCTCAGTCGAGCCCCAGTCAGCAGCTCCAGATCAGCCAGCGTCCATTGAAGCCTGAGAAAGAAAACTGTCAAACCTGCTCGACGGAAAGTCTCCCATTTACCCTCCTTGAGTGTTTGAATCCATCTCTGTCACCTGCACACTGAATCAGACGCTTAGCAAAGCATATCACATGAAATCAGCAATGTATCAAAGAATCGGCAGAGAAAACAGTCGCGATCAGAGCTTCTGACAGCGTATTTGAATTAAAGTTCAGCTCCTGATCGGTGCCCAGACCGATCAGGATGTGGCCTGATCGGTCACCAGACCGATCCAGCAGTCTGCTGCACACTCCTGATCGGGCCCAAGACCGATCAGGATGTGGCCTGATCGGTCACCAGACCGATCAGGGTGTGGCCTGATCGGTCTTGGGACCGATCAGGGCACTTCCTGACCAATCAGGATCCAACCTGATCGAACATAGAGAGGAGCTCACGACATTTGATCGTTCACCAAAACGATCTGAATAGTATCCCTGATCGGTCACCAGACCGATCAGGAGCCGAACAGTAAGGTTCCCAAACTCACTGTATGCTCCCTGATTGGTCACCAGACCGATCAGGAGCCGATCAATAGGCTTCCAAACTCACTGTGTGCTCCCTGATCGGTCACCAGACCGATCAGACACAGCTGGATCGGTCATCAGACCGATCCACGAGGGAACTCCATGCAAACTTCCCTGATCGGTCACCATACCGATCCAGGCAAGGTCAAATCCACTCTAAGTCACGAGAACAAGCCTCCAGCCCTTCTCTGACTTGTTCTTAGTCCCCCGGACCAAGACTCCGTGCCCAGTTTCACTCACCGGGACTTCAACCTAGCCCTCCAAGCTAGGACCTGGCCCTCCAAGCCAGGGTTTCATCCAACCTAGCCCTCCAAGCTAGGACCTGACCCTTAAAGCCAGGATTTCATCCAACCTAGCTCTCCAAGCTAGAACTTGACCCTCCAAGCCAGGATTTCATCCAACCTAGCTCTCTAAGCTAGGACCTGGCTTCACTCACCAGGATTTCAACCAACCTAGCTTCCCAAGCTAGGACCTGGCTTCACTCACCAGGATTTCCAAACACCTAGCTTCACTCACCAGGACCCGGCTTCACTCACCAGGATTTCAACCTAGCTTCACTCACTAGGATTTCCAAACACCTGGCTTCACTCACCAGGACCCGACTTCACTCACCAGGATTTCAACCTAGCTTCACTCACTAGGATTTCCAAACACCTGGCTTCACTCACCAGGACCCGACTTCACTCACCAGGATTTCAACCTAGCTTCACTCACTAGGATTTCCAAACACCTGGCTTCACTCACCAGGACCCGGCTTCACTCACCAGGATTTCAACCTAGCTTCACTCACTAGGATTTCCAAACACCTGGCTTCACTCACCAGGACCCGGCTTCACTCACCAGGATTTCAACCTAGCTTCGCTCACTAGGATTTCCACTTCACCTAGTCCCACTAGGTGTGCCTAGTCCCACTAGGTCTTTTCCACTTCACCTAGTCCCACTAGGTGTGCCTAGTCCCACTAGGTCTTTTCCACTTCACCTAGTCCCACTAGGTGTGCCTAGTCCCACTAGGTCTTTTCCCATGCTAGCATGCGATCTCCCGATCCACCTGGACTTAATCCGAATTCAACCAGACTTAAATCAAACTTAAATCGGTGTCAACACCAAAACAACAATCAGGGTTATACTGCATCAACACGGCTATCGTCCCTCGGATACGCACACAAGCCTTCCCTTGGCTTGCCTCCATGCTACCCTTCACGTGTGCCTTTAAAGTCCACTTCCCGGCTTGCCCTTGGAGTTCTCTTCCCTCGGCTCTCGTCCCTCGGATCAGTCCTCCATGTGTGACTCTTCAAGTCCTGCAAACTCAATCACACATATCAAATAACAAGAGTAAGTCTAACTTAAACCCTTTACCCAAACATCAAAACACATGGTCACTCCGGACCATAAATTGCCCCAACACAAGAGATATTCAGGCTTGTGCCCGACTAATCCACTTGGTTGACCGACCCTGCCCCACAACCTTCAACGAGAGTCCCCACCGGTCAACGAGAATCGCTGGACGAAAACACGTGGCGACTTCACCATTGATGATATCAGTACCCGATGGCCCGACACGCAGCAGCCTGTGGCAATTTCTTCCGTCAACATACTGCGCGCTCTACCAGAGAGGAATCGAACCCGGAAATGGTGATAAACCATAATATGAATCTAGACACAGAAGTCATGTCTTTATTGTATATAAATTAAGGAGCAGGACAAAAAAGAGGACAATCTAAAATGGTATTTAACTATAAACATCTAAATTACAACTACTATGAAGATGATTATAAAATACTAGATAAAAAACAACTTTTTAACCAAATTCAAAAGTCAAAATGATATTCTAAATTCAACATAAAATTTAGATTTTGGTAAGTAAAATACATTCAGACTTTGTAGAATGGACTACATTCCCTTATCCTAAAGGATACTTTAAATTACTAGTTTTGTTGTTTGGACTTAAGGTAGCCCCTCAAATATTTCAAAGAAAGATGAATGATATATTCAGAAAAGTTTCTTTTTTTACTTATATTTAAATAAATAATGTAAGATATTCTCAAAATCAACTCAAGAGTGATGGGAAAGTATCCAAAATGAAATCAATTTGCCAAGAGATATAGAAGGTAAGTTATGCAGGTTATAATCATTAACAAGCGATATGAAACAAATAGCTTAGTTAAATGCAAAAGCAATAAATATAATTCTTTACGGATTCACTTATCCTTAAGTTGAGAAAATCGCACCATTTAAAGATATGCAAAAGAGGTGTAGAAGAAGCTAATTAATTTTCAAAAATAAAGAGTTGAGTCAAAACAAATATTCCGCACTGCATTCATCACCAAATCAGACTAAAAAATCTTAACAAATCAAATTCAACATGAGTGGGTATTGGACAATGACTTTTCCAGACACATGACCAAAAACCAGGAAATGTTTACATCACTTAAGCTGAAAGAAATAGGGATAACCTGTTTCAAAATAATGGGAAGCTAAAGGTACTCGGGTCAGATAACATTGTATTAATTCAAGTTATTCATTAAAAAGTTTTATTCATAGAAAAGCTAAGTTTTAATTTGCTTAGCATAAGTCAGCTCTATAATACAAGATATAAAGTAGAATTCCTGTGTAACAAATATCTTGTTAAATCTACTAAAGAACTCAAATTTGGTATGAAATAACTACATAAACTCAAAAAGATATTTTATGGACTAAAATAAGCCCCTAGAGTTTGATATGAAAGATTGTCAACCCACTTAATTTCTAAAGAATTTAGACAAGATAAAGTTGATTCAATTCTGTTCATCAAGATTTAAGACTCATGCTAAAGATATTTTTATTATCCAGGTTTATGTCGATGATATTATTTTCATCAACTAACAATTTATTTACAAAAGATTTTAAATCTACTATGGAAAATAAATTTCAAATGAATCTAGTCAGAGAACTTAATTATTTTCTAGAATTATAAGTCAAGCAAACTAAAAAAAGATATTTATGTCTATCAAATCAAATATGCTAATGGACTATTTAAAAGGTTCGGAAGGGAAAAATCTAATGACTTGACAATCAAATGATCCAAAAATTTAAAATTAGACGCGACCTAAATGGAAAAAGTGTCCACGCAAAATATTATAAAAGTACTATAAATGGACTCTTATACTTAACTGTAATCGATTATACAAGAATCATGTCTAGCAACCATTAAAAAATTCTAAAATACATAAAAGGAAGTATTTAAGAAAAAAATTAGAAACATTCCGATACGATTTGACGAGTAATTGGGAAAAAAGTGATAATATTTATCTCAAATGGTTTATCACAACAAATTTTAATATACTTAATGAGATATTTAATATCAGTTAAAAAATAACTACAAGAACAATTACAGTTACGGTAAATTGTATAAAACTCCCCAATGGCCACTTAATCTTTACATGTACTCCCCATTTAAATTTTTTTTACATTTACTCCCTGATGGATTGAGTATAAAAGGGTGAAAATTGAGTATACATCAGTGAAAATTGAGTATAAAAGAGTGAAACTTGAGTATAAAAGAATGAAAATTAAGTACACGGGTTATTGATATGGTGGATGCAACCTTACATATTCAATTTTCTAACTTTTATACTCAACTTTCTTCAAATAATACTTACCAAACTATCTTATCAATCCTATCAGGGACTGTATATAAAAAAAAATTTATGTGAAAATTACATGCAAAGTTGAAATAGCATGTGAGAAGTTTATGAAAATTTACACTCGAGTCAGGCAGATTAAAACCCGTGGTGGCAATTAGATAACTAACTGCGAACTTCCTTGGGTAGCTGGGTTTATGTGGGCCGATTTGGTTGCCGGTTATGGTCCACCTGCACGCTGCAGATCGACCGCCGACCGATGCCCCAACCAACAACACTTTCGTGGACCGCAATGCGTCTTCTCCTTCCTATATATGTGCCTCTCCCATCATCCTCTTCTCTGCCGGGATAGGAGGATTCTGAAGGTCTCTCCCGTAGCCTTTCTGGTGCGTTTAGATTTTGTTGTAAGCCTTCCCTCTGGTCGATTCTAAAGATCTCTACTGTGGTTGCTTCTTGATCTTCCTACGGTTGCAAATCGTTTCCAATTTTTGTCGTATGCTCTCCGCGGATTTAGATCTGAGAAGTTTCTTCTTTGTCTTTTCTAAATCATGAGTTCATTTTCTCTTTCGGTATTTCTTGTGACTTTTCCCCCCAAAGTTTGTTCTATATTTGTTCATCCTCTAGATCCGTAGTTTGCATTTGGACTTGGTTCGGATTTTTTTAATTGATATTTACTCTTTCGGATCTTGCACAGAGAATCATGGGGCTCACGTTTGCGAAGCTTTTTAGCCGCCTATTTGCGAAGAAGGAGATGAGGATTCTGATGGTGGGGCTTGATGCTGCTGGAAAGACAACCATCCTTTACAAGCTTAAGCTCGGGGAGATTGTCACCACCATTCCTACCATCGGTATGCCTTGTTAATATTCACATAAGTGCTCCTCCTAAAATGATGCATTTCATTATCGTTTCCATGATGCATTATGCATTTGTTTGGGACCTATACTCTTTATTTCATATTAGGACGAAAAGGGACTGAGGAAAGCTTGACCTCAATTCCTACAATGGTGGATATGATCACATTTAGTGGGTGATGTATGGAACAAAGAATTGAAGGGGAGAACGACGTGCACCTAATTTGTTCTTTTGATGGGTCCTGTCGTAGTTAATTAGTCTTTATGGCTAGGATGGCTAAAGTGTCCACATTTTAAGCATATATGAGCCAACGGCTAGGAAAACTAAAAAAATTATAATCAAAATATAGCAAATTGTGATCAAATTTTACTTCACAAAACCAACTAGTTATAAGAACTTAAATTTTATAATATGTTGACACAAGCCGCATTGAGGTTGGAACTTTCTCTTGTTCATGGCTATATAATTTTCTTAACTACTAAGATTTTTTTGGAAGTTATGATCCATCAAAAATTGGCCGTTTATTCATCCATCAAATATAATTTTTAATGTGTCAGAACATTTGGTTAGTATCTATTGGTTAGCAGTTACCACATAACCAGGAGAGAGAAGCAGCATGTTTGTTGTAACTTGTATGTATCTGTCGGTTAGCAGTTACCACATAACCAGGCCTTTTAGATTTGGTTAGTTGTAGGAAATCCAGTTCTAAAATATTTCATGATATGAACTTCAATGACAACCTTGGTTCTAACTTAAATTAACGTTACTCCAATTTCTTTTTTCCCCTCTTCTTTAAAATATATATATGATGATACTGCTTTGTAAGAAAGGAAGAGGATAAATAATCTTGAATAGGCAGGAAGACGATATAGGAGAACTCTATAACTCTTTTTTTCAATGTTTTGATATGTCAAGTACAATTGGGTTTTTGTAGATACAAGAGAAAGTTCTAGAGACTCATCTAGATTAATGATTTTTTGACCAAAGTTCTAGATACAATTGGGTTTTTTGTAGATACAAGGAATGTACGATGAATGTACTCTAGATACAATGAGTGTACCCTAGATATGATAATATGTTCTAGATATGATAAATGTACCCTGGATACAATGAGACTCTAGATACAACGAATGTACCTTAGATATGTTGAATATATTCTAGATACGATGAATGCATTCTTATCTAGAAAAAACTAATTAATTTAAGTTTATCTTTCCAATACCCTATAAACTTAATTTTTTTTTACTCCAAACCTTTGCTCTTTATCTCGGAAAATCTTCAAACCTTAATGCTTTGGTGAAAATATCAACATTTGTTCTTGTGCCTTCACTTGCTTTTAATCTTGCCAAATCTTTAAACTTCAATTATTTGATATTGTGCTTTCTCCTATTTCAATTCTCAGAGAATGAATAAATTAAACCATAATCCAAATTTCCTCTAACATATTCTTTTACCAGCCTTCATATGAGATCAAGTTAGGGACTATGTAACGACTAATGAATTCAACTCCATAAAGAATATCGGTTTGATTTAAGTATCCCAAATTTTTTATACATTAATGGATTTACATTTTGACCATAGTCAAGATGTTGATATGAGTGACAATTGATTGACACATTTTTATATCAAATTCGTGCAAGATTTTATTGCATATCCCTTTTGTGAAACAAAAAAATAATACCATTATCAGTTTGCTTACTTTAAAGCCAAGATAATATGGCATCGTCCCAATGTCCGTCATTTCAAATTTTGTAGCCATGTTTTTTATTTTGAATTCTGCAAACATTGTTGAATTACTACTTCATGTAAAATCAAATCATGAATAAATAAACACTTAATAAATCACTTATCTCCTTTTTCTTAACATAGAGACAATATTCACGGGACACTATGGTTGTTTCATGTAAATAACCTCCTCTAACTTGCCATTTAAGAAAGTTGACTTGGCATTCAATTCAATGATGCGTCATTTTCTTTGTATAGCTAATGCAATAATCAATTGAATAGATTCTAAGCGAGCATCTGGAGCAAAAACTTCATCATAATCAATACTTGACTTGGTTGTTGACTGAATCCTCTTGAACATTGTATTTTGGGGCCTCCTTCTGCATTCTGCTTTACTTTGTTGACTCATTTCAAACCATGCTTGTTTTCCTTTTGGGAGGGTTACCAATTTCCCATGTGTTATTCTTTTTGAATTGCATTAATTTCTTCATCGATTGGCATCCTAAATTGTTTATTTTAGGTTACCACTTCAAAAGTTAGGGGCTCCGAATTTTCAAAAATACAATAAAAACACAATCGCTGATTTCATTAGTTTCAACACATATATATCCTGCTAACTTTTTACGAGGTGTTTCAATTGAACTTTTCATGAGAGGTAGGTGGTGGAGTTGTGTACTTTTGAACTTTCTTTGAGGTACGTGGTAGAGTTGTGTGTTGTGTAGGCACTATGGTCTACTCTTCTTCTTCAAAGCATAGAAGAAAATTATAAGTTTTTTGCTTTTTGAGCTTCCCATTCTACGTGGCTTCTTCAACAAATTTAACATCTCAGCTTACGACCACTCTACCATACTTGGGCTGTAGAATTTGTAACCTTTTAAATGTAAATCATATTCAATACATAAATATTAAACACTCTGACCATCCAATTGGATCTCTCTTGATAAGGTACTTGAGCATATGCAATGCTTCAAAAAAAAAAACTCACAAATATTTGTCGCTAGGCTTTCTTCCATTCTAGGCTTCTTGAAAAGTTTGATCTTTGACATTCAATGTTAGAGAGATTAGACAAGGAACTGCACAAGAAACAAATTCGGCCCCAAACTCCTTTTGCATATTTTTGGCGTTTAGCATGTATCTTGCCATGTTAAGGCTTGGTTGTTGTTATTGTTGTAGCATGTATCTTGCCATGTTAAGAATGGTTTTATTCTCTCTCGGCTACTCATTTTGTTGTTGCAATTTAGGAATTGCCAAAGACAAATTCCATGAGTTCCATGAGTTTCATTGAAGATAATAGTTTTATCCTTGTCCTCTCGTCCTTCCATAGTCTCTAGGTGATGCTTAGCTTCTTTCTTCGCGACTATAGTTGGCTGGTCCAATTTAACCATGTCCACGTCCTCTTTCTTGTCCATGTGCTCTTCCTCATTCACATCCTATAAAATAATTGTTTCCCTTTCCATTATCCTTCAGAGTAGTGTTGACTTTGAGAACTTGCTCCAATGACGCTTCTTGTCTTCTCTCTTTTCTTCAAGGGCTTGTAGTAAACTCTCTAATTCTTCAATGGCCATTGAGTGTAAACCTTTTGTTCCTTTAATAATACACATGATATAATCAAATTTAGGAGTCAAAGAACGAAGTACCTTTTCTACTACACTTACATCTTCTATCTTGTCTTCGCTTCTCTTCAGTTGATTCACAATTGCGATTCTTACTCTTTCATTTGCAATGCTTCAAAATCACACCTTAGTGAATGAAGTTTTACCTTCTTTAATTTGTCACCTTGGAGAGCCTTTGCCAATATCTCCCAAACTTCTTTTGAAGTAGTAGCATCTTTTGAATTATCCAAATGTTGATAGATGAGGGTGCGGACCGCTTAATCCTCCTTTGAATTTGACAAAGAATCACTTGAGATAACTCTATCATCTTCACACACACACACACATGATTCAACTCTCACTTTGATGAGGTTTCTTTGCTGAAATGTGGATCACTACATTAACTTAAAATGAACTTATGGTTGCAATATACATGCAATTTGGTTTAGGCACTTGGAAATATGTATGTGCTTGTTTTTTGTTTTTTTATAATCAATTATAGTTAATGTATAGTAATAGAAGTTGTTGGAGTATATGTTTGTAGAATAGTAAAAATCTTAGAATCGATATTCATATTGTTGTTGTATTTCAATGCAGGCTTCAATGTAGAGACTGTTGAATACAAGAACATTAGCTTCACTGTATGGGATGTTGGTGGTCAAGATAAGGTACTAGAATGAGCTATTCATCATTATCATCAACTTCAAGTTTCGTTTGTCTGAGCTATTTAGGATTAGCTATATGAATCCTTTCTCTTCATTGAACTACTAGAATGAGCTACTCATCATTATCATCAAAGTATAATATTCAAATCAATCAATTAGCTTGCAATCTTCCTCTATCCCTTACTCCTTTACTCCTAATCCAGTTGATTAATTATATTACCTGTAAACACTATCAGCCACTTTTCAGCATATCTATTCCATCTCAATTTTCTCTCTCATTTTATTATCTATTGGTGGTACACCTTATCACTCTCAAATATTGTATTTGTCAAATTTATCTTTTCTAGTAATTCCACACCAAAAATTGTATTAGATTATCATTACATTATTAGATTGTGATGCCTAGAATAGATTTGTCCTTTGACCAGGTATAATCAATTGAATTTAGTATAGTGGGACTCAAAGAGTATGATGGTTTTAAAATATAGAACATGTACCCTTTAGAGTTGAGAATAATTGTTTTGCTACACACATATGCAATTAATAGTCAATCAATTATATGCCTTTATGCTGGGGATTTCAGATCAGACCTCTCTGGAGGCATTATTTCCAAAATACACAAGGCCTTATTTTTGTTGTGGATAGCAATGACCGAGATCGTGTTGTTGAGGCAAGGGATGAACTCCACAGGATGCTTAATGAGGTACTTATATTTATAAAATTTATCTTACAAAATATCTATTGCTCACTATGCTCTTGCTACTAGTTTGTGGAAAATTTTACTGTAATTATTTCAAAACCACAGCTTCAGTAATTATTTCAATAGCTTGTTTTGTAAGAGAGGACATACACTTAAAAAACTGACTCTTTGTGATCATAAGATATTCAACATCCTTTCTGTCAATTTATTTTCACTCTTTAACTGTTTAAATGGTTGTCCTGCTTGTAAAATAATTGATATAATGATCTACTAAAGTATTTTGGTAATGGTAAAACCCTAGTATACAGGGTTAATATCTGTTTATTTTATTTTATTTTTTCCACCCTGTGTTATTTCATGGATTTTGAATATGTTCTGGTATATTGATAGGATGAGTTAAGGGATGCTGTCTTGCTTGTCTTTGCTAACAAACAAGACCTTCCAAATGCAATGAATGCTGCTGAAATCACTGATAAGCTTGGTCTGCATTCTCTGCGTCAGCGACATTGGTAAGATCCTCAATTGGCAATTTATCTGATTTAGTTGGTTATATTATGTTGAAAGGGAGCCTTGGCGCAATGGTAAATTGCTGTCATGTGACCCAATGGTCATGAGTTCGAGTCATAGAAACAACCTCTTGCAATACAGGAAGAAGTTGCTTACAATAAACTCAATGTAGTCTGACCCTTCTCTAGGACCCCGTATTAGTGTAGCTTTGTGCATCGGGCTGTTTTTAGTTGGTTATATTCTATGGTAACCAAAATTATTGCTGTTATTGTAGACGTTATGGTGGAAGAGAATTAACATAGCATTTTAAGCATAACCAAACTATGTATCCTGATATCTAGTAGAGAGAGAGCATACATTTTCTGAATTTGTTACATAACACAATTCTTGGTCAAGAATCATTTGGTTTTACCAAAATATGGATGATAGGGAAATCAAGGTCAACTAAATCCTTGATTATCGTCACATTCATTTTGCATATGCCATAGTGGTACGAATCCCTGAGACAGGGCAAGGTGAGCTTGATTGATGCATCAGAGCTGACTAAAAGATTTCAAGTAACTTCTAAAATGAACGTAGGAATCCCTTCCAGTTTTGCCAATTTTCTTGTGCTTGGTCAATGGTTTGACATGCTCGCGCTTCTGAATCATGTTCTGTATTTCGGCACTTGCTATGCTCAGGTATATACAGAGTACTTGTGCTACGTCTGGGGAGGGCTTGTACGAGGGGCTTGATTGGCTCTCCAACAACATAGCCAACAAGGTATTTCTTCCCTCAATCACAAGGTTTTGGTTGAACATTTATGTATATACTGACACGAATCTTATCTTCACAGTAATAGATGTTACTTGATGGACAAATTAAGTGGCACTCGCCATTTGCCACACCGTTTGATGTTGTGTACGATATGGATGAAGATAGCTCTAATAAGTTGCTTGTTATCTTTCGCGTGGTGTATTTGTACCCTGGATTTCTTCCACGTGTTGCATTTTTGTTATTAGGATATATTATTTAGTGGGAACATGTCTTTCAATTCGTTTACCCTCATGAACTATTTGATTGGTCAAGTCGTTTAGTGCTGATCATTTGCATCAGTTGTTTCAATTTTTTTTTTTTGGGTTTGGGTGGATTACTGACGCGGGTAGCCTAAGCGGGATACCGAGTGAAAAAGGTGTGGAGTAGTTGACCGTCTCTATCTCGGGGGCGCTTGTTAAGCGGATTTAGAAGGCAAGAATGAGAATGAAATATATTTTATTTTAATTTATGATATTTGATATATGAGATCGGAATTAAATATGGATATGATACTGATGATTTTATAATTCAATCTCCACTAAGTTATCACTAAGGCTGCGTTTGGTAGGGTGTAA
>JAGFNQ010004584.1:0-68203 GCA_024364735.1 Boesenbergia rotunda | reverse complement strand
GATGTTGATGTTTTGTAGAGAGTAGAAAGTGTGGAGGGGAAACCTTCGCCAAACAATAACTTTCACCCGTTAACTCTAAATAGGTTCCTACAATATGCTTACATATGTTCCGACCTAAAGACCCAAGTGACTTGCCATTCTCTAGCCTTTGCTGGACATGATAGAACATGTTAAAGAAAATAGGAAGAGCCAACAATAGCTAAGTCTAGTGGTATGTGAGTTAGATGCGAAGGACAGTTCTACATCATCAATAAAATATGCTTAAATACTAAGAAGTTCCCAATTGAAATATCTTGACATTTGAGCTCTCTTAGGCTTTAAGATTGTTGAATCTTTCCTTAAAGGCATTGGTTAAATATAATAATATAACAAGAGGAAGGAGACCTTTGACACTCGCTGCTCAGCATCATCAAGTACTCCCCTCGATCAATGCGCCAATTTGTTTCGCTCGACTTAAGCCTTTGACTTGAGAACTTTAAGGTATAAATAGTTATCATTTTAACAGATTAAAATTATACTAAGATTTAATTGCAAGACTCCCAATTCAACATCTCAATTCCTGCATGAAATGGGAACTGAACATAAATATAAATTTGGGAGTGCAGGCAGTCAAAATCCCAATTAGCTAGATTTGTTATAAAAAAAAAATAATGAATCAGATAACATAGAACCTAGAACGAGCTTGGTCCCACGGGCTGCTAGGGTAAATCGGGAAGCACCTGCCGCATAGTATCCCGTGGTGCGCATCCCATTTGGAGGAAAAATCCTATAATATATGTCGTAACTGGGGATCGAACAGCAAGTGCCTAGGTGACATTTTGGCGCCCTTCCGCTGCACCATAGCCCCGAGGGCAAGCTAGATTTGTTACAAGGTATTGGGTTTGGTTGTAATGGTTGACGTGATTAATGAATAGAAGCAACATAGCAATCACAATGCCTAGACAAAAGTGAAATCAATCTCATGGTACATGCATCTAAAGCATGTTTATCTTTCATAAACTGAACGAAGAATATGGGATGTATAACACAGTAATAGTATGGTTGTGTTCATAACTACAGGATGACATGGCTTCAGGAGTGGATGGTAGGGGAACTCATCACCAGTAAGCACGCATAATATTAATTTGGAAAATCAAACGGATATCTTAAAACAAGCATAATATGAATTTGATGAAAATGAAACACAAACACATACAAAAAAAAGGATAATTAATTTTGCAATAGAGAAGAATTAAAATCTTACCTCTTCTTCTGTAAAATTGTACACCCTAGCAGAGCTTGGTGCTAACCTTCTCACATAAGAATAACTTTCAGCAGGATCGGTAACAGATTCTTTTAGGGACTCTAGAATCTTTAGAGGTGCAATTATGTAATCAATTCTGAGAAACATTCCTAAGGTTCAATTGACAGGAGCAAAGCAAATCCCAGAATATACAAGACGATAGAACAAAGGCTACCCGAGGAGGCTAAATAAATCCTGCTTATTCCGAACTGCAGCTGCCATCAGCTTTGACTTGTAGCCATACTTGTGAATGTAGTTGTAAGTTTTCTCAACCTGCGTTGTTGTTTAAAAAAGGCAAATATAAGCCGATTTTTATATAAGTTTTATATTTTCTACCTGTATACAAAATCAATTTCAGAACAAACATATTTCTCTTCTCTTTCTTTCTCATCAAGCAAAACATCAAGAAAGATTTCTCTCATAATTTCATTCACTCCAAGAAAACACAAGTGAGGGATTACTCACCTATCCTTCCCTAGAAATTTATTTACCTACCTCACTTTCCTCTTTAGCAATATTATTTTGAAAACTTCGCCTTACAAAAAAAAAAAATTGTATTTAGCTATATATATGGGGAGCTCAGCGGGCTCATGGAGAAAAGTTTATAATCCTTTGGCTGCTTATAAATCTTAAGAATTAAATGAAACATTGCACTTAATATTCTTAAGTGCACTATTTTTTAGCCCTTTTGAAAAAAATAGTTATACACAGTCTTTTCTCTAGAAAGTTTGTTCAATATGATAATATTTATATGCAATCACAAATGTAATAGATCATTTTTGTTCTCTTTTTCATTAAGAAAATTACTCTCCATAAAACATAGTACAGTGTCCATAGCTTTTCCAACTACTAACCATATTATATTATCATTTTTTATTATTTTTTATTAGTAATATTTGATTCAGAATTATATCAACTAAAAGAATAAAAATTAACTAATTTAAAATCCATCCTTATGTACCATTCTATTCAACGGGTGACTAAACATTTAGATATATAAATATTCCTAACATCTCATGATTATATAATGTCAAGATGTGAGACTCTTTATTATAGACCTAGTTTGGTAATAATAGAATGTAATAATCTTTTTTATGATAATATTATGTTTACATAACAATATTTCATGAATTAATTATTGTTGGTTCCTGAATTCACCACTGGATGTTTATTGTGTTTGAATAATTGTTATAATGATAATCCCACATGGACTAGTTATCTCTTATCTTGTATTACAACCAAAAGGTGGAACCGCCACCTTAGCGGCCCCCTGGTCCCAGCCCCATAGGTTTCCAGAGGGAGGCAAACCACAGTTATCACTGGTGTGGTGAGGCGCCTAGGGTCAAGGGAATTAATGCCAGCAGACCAGGGTTTTATCCCCGCGCGCAACTGGCGACCCTCGAACCTGTGACCTCGACCAAATCGACCAAGCGCCTGACCATCCGATCCAGCCCGTGGAGGCTTATCTTATATTACAAGCCTATATAAAAGGAGGCATAAAACTTATTTTGATAAACATTATTCTCAATGTTCCAATTTAATTTTTTATTAGATAAACTTGTTATATTGATTACTTGATCTACAAAATGTTGAACAATGAAGTGTCTGTAATCTTATTCTAGCACGCTTTGGGAAATGATTATGATAAACCAGTCGGATAGAGTTATTTTTTCTATAGTAAAGTCATTTCCATGAGGCTCTTCACGAGGTATTGCTGTCTCATTAGCCACATAATACCAATTCTTACATAAACTTTCACCCAATGAGAACAATTGAACTTACCAAAGCCAATCCAGGATCTTCACCATTCTTGCTAGAAGAATCAATCTCACGATCGCCAGAGTGATTGCGAGCCCAATCCTGAAGTGCACTTTCATATTGACTATAAGAATATTCACTTTAAGGCATAATAAATCAACACAAGAATTACCCTAATACGGCCAACAAATATCTGGATAACAGATGCACCAGCTTGAGCTGCAGCTGCTGCTTGAGGAAAACTTCAAAGGAGGCAAAAACATTAAAGACCAGAACAGCCCAAAGATGGAATTGCCATCATAAAAATGACATCTACACATGTTTTCGTTGTTGCAAGGTAATGAATGATAATCCAATGACCAACAAGAAGCTAAGTTGGAATTTTTAAAATCCTCTTTAATTAAATAGATAAGACCAAAAGGCCAAGCTTTGTCTATGTGCAATCAACAAGGAGTACCCAAATGACATGATTTTGCATTTGAACTAAACAACAGAAAGCAGTTAATTATTCAAATAACATGAAATTCAAACAATGCCAATAAAAATGAGAAAAGAAACACAGAATTTCTATTACTTTTAGTATTGAAATACTCTTAGAAAAAAAATGGAGGCATGAGGTCAAGAATTATTTTTCAGAGGTCAGACATATAAAATCTGCAGTTAATCAACTACAGCATTTCCATAATAAAGTACCAAAGAATGCTTTTATAAAATGATTGACAATGCATTTGCCTAAAATTTGACACAAAATATGTTGCAAATTTTATTTTAAAAAATTATGACTATGTATGCCAGTGAATGTTTAAACGCCCTTAAGTCTAGGGGCAGAGCCATTTCAGAGGTTATGTGATCAATTGATCCAATAAAAGATTTGACAACTCCCCATGGTTAATCAATAATGAATAAACAATATGTGATTAACCTCCCATTTTGTTTAAATTTGAAACCACAAAAGCTAACACAAGGTCAATTGATTCACCTGAAATATAGACTAATATGTTTGTTTAGTAAACGTTTCAATAGCTTCCTATTTTCTCAGAAAACTGTTCAATTCCAAATATATTCAAGTTTTGTTCTCGTTTTGCCAAAAAAAAAAATAGTAAATACTTTTTCTATTTTTCTTCTCTTTTACCAAATTCTTTTTTACTCCAGGGCAATTTCATTGTCCCGCCAAATTATTAATTTTCAATTTTGATGAACTAGTTTTTTTTTAAATTATTAGAAAATGTAAATACCTGTATACAAAGGTTAAATGGGTTTGTATTCCTTCCGATTCCAGTAATCTAGAGGCCTCTATTCCCTGAATATAGTGAGCAATCTTTAATCGAAGACGATAGATTGAACATGAATCAGCAAATATTTGCATGCTAATTCGTTCGACGTTAGAAATTCTAGATAAACTAATTCATGTCTTACTTGCCAAGTTGAAGGAATTTTGAAAAGTAAACGCTGTGGAGAAACCTCTAATTCATTGTATAGCTTCAACAGTTGATTGACCTGGCATTCCATTACAAAAAGTGCTACGCGCATCAGATCAATTTTATACATTAACCTATGGTCCCCTATGCGAACAAATGCTTCGAACAGGTATCAACTCCAAACAATAAGAGTATCCAAAGAAATTACAATGATAAACTACCATTTAATTAAAAGAGAGTGCCCTTGTCACAAAGTTAGTTTGACTTTTGAGCCGCCAAACAACCTCCTAATGCGAAACGTAAGTTAACATCCAGTGACTACCATAAGACCCCATAATGGTACGAGCCTTGGGACAAAAATCACAAGGGTGACCTTTATAATTGAAATCATGAAAAGGATAATTATCAAAGGAGCATCCTATTGCCTCAAGTATAACAATTGTTCCTCTCTTTATCCATATTTATTAAAAGTGAACAGTTTGAATGAAACTGTTCGCTTTTATTAACTGAAACAAATATCAACCTAACTCTTATAAAAACAAACAGTTTTTCTTTAAATTAGTAATGGAGGCAGTTTTATGTGAATATTCACTTGTAGCAAGTCTAGAGTTACAAGAGAAATTAGTAAAATGAACATTTTTCAATCTTAGTGCGACCAAAAGAGTGGTAAAATGGGTATATTAGAGATGGAAGGTTCCTCCCTTTGGAGAATAATCAAAACATTAGTCATCCATTTGATGATTTTAAAAATAATATGGATTCTTGCCAAGCGCCGTGCCCAGACTACTTTTTTCAACCCACAAAAAAGACGAGGTGTATATGGTACCAAAAAAAATGCTAAAGTTGGAGGATATGGGGTTTGTAGAAAATATATCATGGACTAATCCAGACAGGTTTAACATGAATCTAACTGCAAACGAAATACAAAGACAAAGCAATCAACAAGCCAACACCTGATATCAAGCAAGCAAAAAAAAAAAAAAAAAAAAACCAAGATGATTAACCTTACCTTATGAATTATGCCTTGGGCATCATAAGCCAAGCGAGCATCAACTTCTGTTGACACCCTCCCAGGGACTGATCTAACTAACTCAGCTCCGACATTCACTAAGGCCTGCCAATTTACCAAGTTCATTATAGCCACTTATTATAGTATAAAAAAAAAAAGAAACAAAGAATTTTTTAGAAGATCATCCATCTATAATTCTATATAAAACAGTAGTGTAATAACAAACCCTGTCAAAGAAGCAAGGCAACCGTTCGCTAGAATCCTCTAGTCCGAAGCATTCACTAGCAGCCAATGCTGTCTCTATAGCACTCTACCATCAATAAGTTCACAAATTATACCGATATAACAAATTTAGTCCACCTTACACAATTTCAGAATTTTTCACCTTAAACTTGGTGTCAGGAAGGCTGCAAATCCCCAGGAGAAGCGAAGAGCTTACCGTGGCAGCTGTAGGAGGGAACCTGCGGTCGGATTCCACGTCGAAATAAAATGCACGGGAAATCAAAGTATAAAAAGGTGAATTTTAACAGCAAATACATGGATTAACCGAGGCATGCCTCTCGAAATCATCGAAGACCACGGTATCAGGGACAATCTCGCTGAAGCTTGAAACAACATCCAGCTCGTTGTCTAGCAACACCCAAAAAACATGGAGCTACTGATATCCTCATCCAACCCCGTAATCACATGAAAACTCACAAAATTGGACATTTACCACTGCCAATGGGGGATGAACCACTTCCAGCCGACATCCGAACTCCTGTGAAAGATCGCGGGACTCCGTGCGAGATGATGGAAGGAGATCGCCAAGAGCATCTCCAGTTGCAAACCTAATCGAAGAAAAAAAAGCTATCCAAACAAATCCAGCGCGAAGAGAGGGAAGTACAGATCAAGCGAAGAGATAGCGAAGGAAAATGAACGAGCATACTTTTGGGAGGAGAGCAGTGGGGGAAGGAGAACGACCGACGGAGATCGCCATTTCTAGTTCTGCTTCGGAGACCAATCGACGCACGGAGGGAAGCTCTGTGCTCCGGGAGTTCGCTTGGGGGCTATTTATCGGCAGATTAAACAGTGAGTAAATGACGCTTTTACCCCCCTATCCAAACACCAGCGCGAAGAGAGGAAATATATATTTTTACTAATGAATATTTTTTTATTAAAAAATTATATTTATAATAATATCATTAAAACAAAAAATAAGTATAAAAAATTTAAAATTAAACATTCATAATGAAGAATGAAATAACTAAAACACATAAATAATTTATAATTTTCATATTAATAACAAAAATATTATTCATTTTTTTCTCATAACATAAATAAGTGAATTTTAAAAAAATACAATCTAAAAAAAAAATCATTGAAGGAAAATCAAGAAAAAAACTCATCCAGTGACGTCACATTATCTCTGGGAGGGCAAGTTTGGGAATTAATTTCATAGGGACACGTGGACGCTCACTAGGAGTCTAGTTGTCTACTCGTCGATGATATCGAGGTAACAGAATATTGCCTGAAAACAAATTCAAATAATTAAATAAAAAGTTAATTAAATAAAAAGGTTTGCGCCTGGTTTGGCCTTCGATTGAGAACAAGAAGGAAATCCACAAGACAAGTTAAAAGATGTTACCGAGATCATTATTTTTAGATATGTACAGTATAATATCTTTTTTATATTTAGTTATGGAGTAATTATAAAACGATCGATGATTACTAGTGATTTTGGCTCCGAAAAAGATAGTTTGTGACGGATAATCCTATAGCTCATAATTTAAACTTAATGAATTTTAGAAGTTAACTTATGTTCTATCATAACTTATAATTGTTTAGAAATAAAATTTTAAAATATTATCCGTCATTTGATATCTACAGTAGTTTAATACTCTTCGGAGTTTAGCCAGAGAGTGTTAAATGGGATGGATTGTCCATAGCTTCATTTGGCACGGCAGAAGTTGGGCCGAGCATGACTCAATTGGAGTGAGTTAAGTGTAAATATTTTGAGTAAATTTTGACGTAATCAATCGAGTCAAGTTGGGTCATGTTATGTTTGATTCTTGTGTCGAAGTGTACAGGAACTTAAGAACACAAGAAATCGAGCGGAATACGTAGTGGACGAAAAGGATGACACGAGAAAGGACTCGACGAGCTCGGTGCATCCGAGAGACGAGAAACTGTGGAAGAGTATACCGGTGAACGAGAAAGACGTGCACGATGTCCGAAGGATGAGAAGCGGGGGAAGAAATCCGCTCGAGGAGAAGACTAGAGTTGAGTTCTTCGGGCGAATTCAACTCTGGACAGTCGGAGGATCACCCAAACAAGCGGGATTGAAGAAAGTCAACCCGACGAGTTGACCTTGAAGACCAGCTGAAGAATCGTTGAAAAAGCTAACTGACTTGCCTCAATTATGACTGAGGGTGCCTCAAATAAATAGTACTTGAGGTGCCCACTATGTGAGTTGAGGTGCCTTCGTTGTAAACTGAGACGCCTTCCTTGTGAACTAAAGTGCCTCAAGTAAACAGTAGTTGTTAGGCTACCGTTGCTGCATGGATAAACTTCTATTCGACTGAGGCACCTTGGGTCTCAATTGAGATGCCTCCAAGATATATCAACACAATGGTAACTTACTTCAGTGGGCCTTAAATAGCACCCTAAAGCTAGAAGTAAAGTAGAACAACTGTAATTCATCTTCTTTACTATTTTCTGAGTTGTCAAAGACGTATAAAAGGTTTCTCCCCTTCAACGAAAGATAATTTCTAATCGAGCTTCAACTGTCTTGGATTTATAACCTCCTTGTTACAACCAAATAAACTTTAGTCTTTTACCTAATTTAGTTTGTTGTTTATGTTTATTTTCATTGTTGAATTAATTTTGCATCTTTGCTAAGTTCGAAAAGTGAGAGATTTGGCTAACTTATTGCAAGGTTGTTCACCCCCTCTAGCCCCCCCCCCCCCCCCTAATCAGACCTACCAGTGGTGTTAGAGCTCAACCATTTCAGAAGGGCTAATAGTCGCCTAAAGCAACAAGACAATGGTCGGATCTAACATCCACCCCGCAAAGTTCAAAGGAGAATTCGCAACGCAGAAAAAGAAAATGGAGGTATACTTTAAAACAGATTTCGATATTTTACTAATAATTAAATATGATTTTGAAATATCAAAGAACGAGCATAGAGGAGAAATTAAAGAGTACCATTGGACCAAAAAGTAGAGAGAGGACTTTGTGGCAAATAGTAAGGCAGAATTTTATCTGCTAAGTGTACTACCGCCGAAAGAAGTCAATCGAATCGGCGCTTACGACTCCGCCAAGGAGCTTTGGGAGAAGCTCCTGAAACTCCACAAAGAAACATCGATAGCTAAACTAGCGAGATGAGATCTGCTTCAAAATCAACTAACAAGCCTCCAAATGGAAAAGAGAGAATAAGTGACTCAACTATACACAAAACTAAAGAAGCTGATCACCGGACTCAATAACTTCGGAGAAACGACAACAAATTAGGATTCGTCAAGGTATGCCCGAAATGCATTTATGAGAACATCGGTCCAAGCACCTCGAGGTAAGTAGCTTAGAAAGTCAATTCTTTACTTTTGAGCTTCACGAATCTAGATGTGCAAGGTTAAAAAAGATACGAATCAGAACCTAGCATTAAAAACCAAAGCAGACAAACTAGAGTTAGACGCATCCTTCGACGAGGATCAAAAAGTTTCAAAGATAGATTTTTAACGAATTCAATTTTTCAGTGAATCTCGTGTGATTTCCCATAGTTAGACAATTTAATAACTTATTTTCCAAAAATTCCATTTTTAAGAATTTATTTTCCAAAATAGTTATTTTTGATAAAGATAAATTATTTTTGAAAAAGAAAAATAGATTTTCTTATGAAATAGTTTACTAATGCTCAAAATCTAACTCTCAGTCAATAAAAATTTTCAAATTTTTCCACAATTAAAAATAATTTTTAAATTATATTTGTGAAAATCTTAGATTTAAAACTTAAATGTTATTTAAGTTACAAAATTTATTCGAAAACTTCCAGAATCTTAGAATGAATCTGTTTTACCCCTTAAAATTTTTCATTAACCTTATTTTTTTTATACAATCAAAGGGGGAAAATTGGTGAAATTAAGTTAAGGGGAGGTTTATCATTGCAAAAATAATATTTTTTACTTGTGACTAATTGTTAAAATTCTTTTATACTTAACTACAAAATTTATGTTTTTAGTATAACAAGGTTTATTTAAATTCTTTTTTTATCCTAATTTAACTATGGTTGATGCACATCAAAAAGAGGGAGATTGTTAGTACCCCGGGTAGATTTTTGTTGTGGTCAACCGAGTCAAGTTAGGTCTTGTTGTGTTTGATCCTTATGTTTAAGTATGTAGGAACTTAGGAGTACAAGAAGTCTAGCGAAAGACGCAGCAGACGAGAAGGATGACACGAGAAAGTAGTTGATGGGTTCGGTGCATTCGAGGGATAAGAAGTTGTGGAAGAGTACACCCGTAGACAATAAGGACGTGTGCGACGTCCGAGAGATGGGAATCAAGGAGGAAGCCTACTAGAGGGGAATGCCAGAGTTGGGTTTGAGTGAGCTCAACTCTAAATGGCTAAAGAATCACCCAAGCAAATGGGATCGGAGAAGGTTAGCTCGAGAGCTGACCTTGAAGACCAATTCTTCAATCATTGAAAAAGCTAATTGAGGTGCCTCAGTTGTGACTGAGGGCACCTCAAGTATTGTTCATCCGAGGTACCCTCAATATAAGCTGAGGCATCTTCATTGTGAACTGAGGCGCTTTCCTTGTAAACTGAAGCACCTCAAGTGAACAGTAGTTGGTAGGCTACCATTGCTGCATGTATAAACTTCTATCCAGCTGAGACGTCCTAGGTCTTAACTGAGGTACCTCTAAACCACATCAGCACAACGATAACTTACTCCAGTGGGCTATAAATAGTACCCTGGAGCTAGGAGTAATGTACAACAACTGTAATTCATCTTATTTTCACTTTTCTGAACTTTCAAAGACGTGTAAGAGGCTTCTCCGCCTTCAACAAAGGGAAATTTCTAATCGAGTTTCAACTGCCTTGGATTAACAACCTCCCCAGTTACAACCAAGTAAACTTTAGTCTCTTACTTAATTTAGTTTGTTGTTTGTGTTTAGTTTTGTTGTCGAATTAATTGTGTATTCTTGCTAAGTTCTAAAAAGTGATAGATTTGACTAACTTACTTGTAGGATTATTCACCTCCCTTAGCCGACCTAACCGAACCTACATATTAAGTAGTACCTATGGGCGTTGCTCAGGGTTCAGTGATGTCTTCGTAGCTTAGGGATGGAGTTGTATGTAATATTGGCATCGTCTAATATTACATATTGTTATATTATAAAATTTATATTTAATAATTAATTTTTGGTTGTATTTATTTCTAAAGTACATGTTTCGACCTTATATTATGTTAATGAACAATCTGATGCACGTGCTCTCCCAAAGTCGCCGATGAGGAGGGTGAGGTGGACCTGACACACACATTAACAGAGAGTTAAACTAGCGTGGAGTCTCGACAAGTCACTTCGATGCTTAAGTTAGGATCTACTTGAGGCAGTATGCTGGAAGAAGATGGTGAAAAGGATAGAACCTAATGGAGTCAAAAACAAAGGAAGAAGTGCTTCGAAAATGGGAATTGGGATCCTTTGTGCTTACCTGCTTTGGGGCTTATATAGCAATCAAAATAGCATCTCCACGTCGGATGATGCATCATCCTCATAGGGGGTCAGTGGGGGATCATATCCTACAATCGTTGGTTGCCTATCCTTTCACCAAGCACCACATGTTTGTAGGAGGCTTCTAGGAGACTAGATCCGACAACCACATAACTGCTTCTCCATTCATTCGGTATCACGTGTTCTGGAATATACGTCATTATTTTTCACTTCTTCTAAGAATGTCAGCCTCATCATTGAGGCGGTTATGCTAGTCTATGCGCATTTAATGCATTTAGTAGGTAAATGTAGGGTGTGGTCATGATCCAAGAATGGAAGAATGAAGGCAATGTTGAGTGACCTTGATGATAGACTAAGTCAGCAGCTGAGGCCAAGGTAGGGAGGGTGTCAGCGACTGAGGCCTAGAGAGATGTGATGCCAGGATTTGAGATTGAACCGGGGAGGATATAAGCATCTAAGGCTGAAAGATAGATAATGTCGGGATATGAGACTCAACCGAGGAGAATATCGACAACTAAGACTGAGGCATGGAGGATATCTAGGGTGTCAGGACCTGAAACTGAGGTATGGGTATTACAAGAAAAAAGTTGAAAGATAATGTTTTGTATGTATTATCTATGTGGCTAAAAAAACATTGTTAAAAATACTGTTATTAAAAGTATACTTAAAGACAATACATAAAAATCATTGTCATTTTTTGCAAAGACAACGCTTATGCAAAGCTTAAAAAGTGTTGTAATTTTTTGCAAAATTATCCTTTTTTAGCAAAGACAATATATTTTTAATGAATAAAAAATATTGTTTTTTAAATACAATTTTTAGCAAAAGATAAAAATTATTATTTTTTCTAATTGCAAAACTGTTGTCTATTATATTTATATCACAAATTGCTTAATTAAACACTTATAAATTATCATAAAAGTACAACTAATCAATCTTCTTAATATTGAACCAGAAATGTGTCATACAATTCAAACAGAAAATATGTAGACATAATTCATAAATATTGGATCCATGCTAAGTCTATATAAAAGCAAAAAAAAACCCTACATACTAGACATGCATATAATTGGATTGTCAAAGATAGAGAGAGGGGAGGTGAATCTTGATCTTTTCAAATTCTTTCTTTTCATTTTCAAAAACTAAAAGAAAATCATAGTAAAGCAGTGGAAAATAGAAAACACAAATTCAAAGACACTTTTCTTTTACTTGGTTCGGAGCCTTGGATAACTCCTAGTCCAAGGCCCGCAGAATTCGACTACTCTTGATAGGCAATCAACTATAAACCTTTCTTCGAAAATCATTCGGAGAAAGTGTTGTCGTACAGAATGTAAGGGAATTAGTAACAACCTACTAATCCCTTTTAGAATGCAAGTATAAGTACAACTTAAAAGAAATATACCGACAATTTATCAAGAACGTAAGTGCAGCGTGGCGGTGAGCTTTTTGGCGTCGGGGCAATAGATCAAAAGTGATTCATCAACGCAGAAAACTGAGATGAGACAAGTAGAAGCATTATTGAGAAGACTGGTCTCAGGCTCCTTATATAGGCCTCTATTCGTCGACTGAAAAATCGTTCAGTCGATGGATAGGATCGGTCGATGGAGCTTCTAATCGGTCGATGGAGCTTCTAATCGGTCGATGGAAGTTTTTGCCCTCCCTTCTTTGCTATGCTCAGTGTCGCAACATTCATGAGATTTGTCAACCTAACCCATGATGGGTTGACGAATCGATATCTTTCCAAGTACGTGCCCGTGCCATTCCATATAGGGATCCGTTGACTGATCCACTTATCGGTCGACGAATTCATTTGAAAACATGCTAAATCTGGCTTCACGGCTATCTACATATCTGTTTCGTATACAAGAGTGTTAGCACAACAAATATAAACAATCATCCCTGCAAAATAAAGATTAGCATAGATAAAATAAAGGAATGCATGAATAATTTGACAGTCGTAATTGTCCTAATTTCAACTTAAAATCCTACGTAGCTTTCTCCAGTTGGATCAGTGCCCTAAGACTGTCCCGAATGGACACTACCTCACAACTCTCTCCTCCAGAAGCTTATCTCACTCACCTGCCAGATATCGGGTTTACCAGACCTATCTGGACTTGGGCTTGGCATCGGATCGGCTCGCTAAGACTTCCACTTGCTTGGTATCCGATCCTCCAGACCTATCGAGACTTCCTGCCAGATGTCCATCCATCTGGACTTCCTGCCTGGTTTTCACAATCTGTCAAGACTTTCTGCCTAGTATTGGGTCCTCCAGACCTATTAGGGCTTCATTGAGGTAATCATCCTGCACACTAGTTCAACAACATCAGATAACAATAAGATTTAACAGTGAACCTTTGCTAACATCGAAACATAGGTTTAACTATGTGCTCCCTGTACCAACAATCTCTCCTTATTTGATGTTTAGTAACCTGATTCACAGTTAAGTTAAATAACATGTTGGGACCGGTAGGAGAGCTAGAGGGGGGGTGATTAGCTCCGATCTTTGCTCGTTGATGATTTATTGCGGCGGAAGACTTGAGCAATGTTAACACCTCTATTTTACTTGGTATCCACCTCCTTTAGGTGACTAATCCAAGGGTCCACTCTCCTCACTCTCACATACACTATGAAAGATCTCCTTCTTGCGGTGGAGAAACCTCTTACAAGCTTCCAAGAAGATACAACAAGAATCCAAGCAAATACAAAATGAAATCTTACAAGATTTATAATGATAAGCTCAAGCTTTGCTTTCCTTGCTATCTTCAAGCTTGCGATCGCCTCTAGAACTTTAGAAGTGCAGCAACACTAAGCCCCAAAGCTTCTCTTGAAATGGCGTAGAAGGAGGAGGAGAGGTGCCGAAGAGCCCGTGAAGAGTTGCGCTTCAAACCTGTGTGAAAACCCTATATACCCTATGCCTAGGGTTTTTGAATCGATTACCCAATCGATTACCACGTCAAACTTAGTCGTTCAACGACTAGTTTTTGAATCGTAATTGATTAGCCAATCGATTACAAGTATCCTGAATCGATTCAAGACCCTTCTGTGCTCTCGCGCAAAACGTCAGTAATCGATCACCCGATCGATTAAAAGACCCCTTAATCGATTGACCAATCGATTAAGGGAAGGCTGAATCGATTGGTCAATCGATTCAGTCACCTTCTATTCTCGCAATTCATTTCTCCTAATCGATCAGCCAATCGACTCACACATTCCTTAGTCGATCACCCGATCAATCAAGGAAGCTTCTGATCGCGAGAAACCAAACCCTAATCGATTACCCAATCGATTGAGTCCAACCTAACTTGTGCTCACAAGTCTAGGTTTCCCTACCAAGTGTCCGGTCAACCCCGTTGACCAACCTGAATTTCTTCTGCCTAGCTCCCAGCTAGGACTTAACCTGGTTCCTAACTAGATTCGCCTAACCCTCGAGTTAGGTCTAGTCTCTCGGTAGACTTCCACCTTGCCAGCATGCGATCTCCCCGATCCACTTGGACTTCACCTAGTCCCACTAGGTATGCCTAGTCCCACTAGGCCTTTTTCCATGCCAGCGTGCGATCTACCCGATCCACCTGGACTTCACCTAGTAACACTAGGTGTGCCTAGTCCCACTAGGTTTTTTTCCATGTCAGCGTGCGATCTCCCCGATCCACCTGGACTTCACCTAGTCCCACTAGGTGTGCCTAGCCCCACTAGGTCTTTTCCCATGCCAGCGTGCGATCTCCCCGATCCACTTGGACTTCACCTAGTCCCACTAGGTGTGCCTAGTCCCACTAGGTCTTTTTCCATGCCAACATGCAATCTCCCCGATCCACCTGGACTTCACCTAGTCTCACTAGGTGTGCCTAGTCCCACTAGGTCTTTTCCCAGCGTACGAACTCCCCGATCCACCTGAACTTCACCTAGTCCCACTAGGTCTTTTCCGATGCCAACGTGTGATCTCCCCGATCCACCTAGACTCACCTAGTCCCACTAGGTCTTTTCCCATGCCAGCATGTGATCTCCCCGATCCACCTGGACTTCACCTAGTCCCACTAGGTCTTTTCAGTCCAGCCTCCAGTCAACCTTGACCCACTTGACATCATACGATATTCAAACATCATATGACATTCAAACATCATTATCAAACATCAAAACATCCAACCTTAAGCTTACCAAGCTTATCAGGCATAAGCTCACCCGAGCCTAGTCAAACTAGGTCAACCCCGACCTAATAAAGATTGCACCAACATAACATATATAAGAGAAGAAATAAATAGCTCCCCCTCAAATAAATCTCCCCTGCATGTGATATCTCTCTCCCTTTAACTAACATAAAAAAATAAGGGGTTACAATAAAACAGGTGTGTTATGAAAGTTGGTTTAATTAAGAAGTCTTAAGAGTTAATTTAGCTGTATAAGTCTTAAGTTTCTTAATTAATGTCAAAATTAAGTTTTAATGTTTTCATTAGATTGTAAAAGTTAATTTTGATAATTTTAAGTATGAAAATAAGGTTTAAGTTGATGAATCTAAGTTTAAAGTTTAAGCTTAAAATTAATTAAGTGAAGATTTAAGTTTTAAAAGTTTGTGTTAAAAGTTTAGTTTGAAATTTGTAAAATTAACTTTCAATAAAAAAATTTATTTTAAAGTTAAATTTTAGTTATGTTGGTGTGAAAATTAAGGTTTAAAAAGGATAAAAATAATTAAGTTTTAAAATCAAGTTTTGAGTTTAAGTTTTTTAAAATTTTGATCTTGGTTTAAAATAGGTTTTGTTGTTGAAAACTTGTGTAGGATTAAAGTTAAAAATAATTTAAGTCTTGAAATTTTGCTTAGATTTTAAGGTAAAATTATTATAAGTCTTAAAATTAAATTTGATGTTTAAGATTGAAAGATTGGTTAAAAAATTTGTTTGGAAACTATAGTTCCAAAATTTAGTCTAAGTTTAAAATAGATTTTAAAATTAAGTTTTAAATAGATGTTAAAAAATTGCACCCCATAAGTTGACATTCTAATTTAAAAGGTGGCACTAAAGTTCAAGCATGGGAAAAATCTAAAAAAGTTCTTATATGAAATGCCCAACTTTTGTACTTAACTAAATATCATAAGATATCAAGTTGGGTGACTAAAAATTGGTCAAATTGAGAGTAAATTTATACTTGTCCAACTTGATCACTTTGAGTTTAAAGCTTTTGATTTATAGTGATGCACTAACATAAACATCTAACATCTAGGCTAAAGGCTTAAGCATCTCACCCTTTTCTAGGTTGAATCAAATTACAAACAAGGGTGTGAGATGAATAATTTTAAGTTTTGGGTTTTAAGAATTAATTTTTGAACATAAGTTTTAAAATAAATTTTGAGTTTAAAAATAAGTTTTAAGTTTGAAAATAATTTTTAAGTTAAAAAAAAGTTTTAAGTATCAAGAAAAATACATATCCTAACTGCGATTAAAAATCGTCCTTGTCGGTTTGGAAACTTGCATCACTGTAACCCTTTACAGCTAGCTCCTCATTGCCTTCAAATATTAAGAAATATTCTTTCGTCCTTCTTAAGTACTTAAGAATATTTTTGACAGTTGTCCAATGACTTCCACCTGGATCTGACTGGTATCTGCTCGTCATGCTCAAAGCATACGAGACATCTGGACGAGTACAAAGCATGATGTACGTGATAGATCCTATAGCGAATGCATAAGGGATCTGATCCATGTGGTCTTTCTCCTACTTAGAAGAGGGGCATTGAGTCTTCGAAAGACTCACACCATGTGACATCGGTAGAAATCCCTTTTTAGAATTCTGCATGGCAAAATGAGTTAGCACCTTGTCAATATATGTACTCTGACTTAAGCCAAGCAATCTCTTAGATCTATCTCTATAGATCTTGATGCCTAGGATATAGGTTGCTTCACCTAAGTCTTTCATTGAGAAACAATTCCCTAGCAACGTCTTCACAGACTATAGTGAAGGGATATCATTTTCAATGAGAAGTATGTCATCCACATACAAGATCAAGAAGATAACTGTGCTCCCACTAACCTTCTTGTAGACACATGGTTCATCTTCATTCTTGATGAAACTAAATACTTTGATTGCATCATTGAATCGATGTTTCCAGCTTCGAGAAGCTTGCTTTAGCCCATAAATGAACCTTTGCAACTTATATACCTTTTCAACATGCTCTGGATTTACAAAACCCTCAGGTTGTGTCATCTACACATCCTCGAGTAGATTCCTATTTAGGAATGTGATTTTGACATTCATCTGTCAGATCTCGTAATCATGGTAAGCTGCAATAGCAAGCATGATCCGAATAGACTTAAGCATCGTAATTGGTGAAAAAGTTTCATCATAGTTGATACCATAAATCTGCTTGAAACTTTAGCTACCAATCGCCCTTTATAGGTATGCGTAAGATCATCCATGTAAGTCTTTCTCTTAAAGGCCCACTTACACCCAATGCGTTTAATCCCGTCAGGTGGATCAACCAAAGTCCATACTTGGTTAGTGTACATGGATTCCATTTCGGACCTCATGGCCTCTAGCCATTTCTCAAAATCTGAGCTCATCACAGCATCTTGATAGGATATAGGCTCATTCAACTCAACAAGCATAACGTCATCATGGTCAGACAAGAGAAATGAGTATCTTTCAGGCTGATGACGTATCCTATCAGATTTGGAAAGAGGTTGGTCTACTTGAATAGGTTATTGCTCTACAACTTCTTGTGCAATAATCTTATGATCCACAACACATTGTGGTGCTTGTTCAATGTCCATCAAGGCATCAGTACTATCTGAATCTTCAACTTCTTCAAAATGAATTTTACTCCCATTATTTCTTCTAGAAATAAACTCTCTTTCTACAAAAACGTCATTTCTAGCGACAAACATTTTGCCTAGTGTGGGATTGTAGAAGTAATATCCCTTTATTTTCTTGGGATATCCAACAAAATAGTACTTATCATATTTAGGTTCTAATTTATCTGAGATTTGACGTCTAACGTAAGCCTCATAACCCCAAATATTCATAAAAGATATCGTGGGACTCTTTCCAGTCCATATCGTATATGGTGTCTTTATGACGTCTTTTGATGGAGCTTGGTTAAGTGTGAAAAGAGTCATCTCTAAAGCGAATCCCTGGAAGGAAGTAGAAAGATCTGTCTGACTCATCATCGATCGTACCATATCTAATAGAGTACGATTTCTTAGCTCAAATACACAATTCCACTGTGGAGTTCCAGGTGGAGTCAGTTGAGATATGATCTCACACTAAGCTAGATGGTCACGAAACTCTTGGCTAAAGTATTCACCACCTCGATCTGATCGAAGCATCTTAATATTCTTGCCAAGTTGGTTTTGTACTTCACTCTTGAATTCTTTGAACTTTTCATATGATTCTGACTTGTGTTTTATGAGATACATATAGTCGTATCTACTGACATCATCAGTGAAAGTGATGAAGTACTGATAGCCTCCTCTAGCTGCAACATTGAAGGGGTCACATACATCAGTATGTATGAGTCCTAACAAGTCTATTGCTCTTTCTCCGTGTCCACTAAATGGAGTCTTGGTCATCTTGCCTAGAAGACAAGATTCACATGTCTCATATGAATCAAAATCAAATGAGTCCAGTAATTCATCCTTATGGAGCTGGAATATGTGACTCTCATTTATATGACCCAACGACAATGCCAGAGATATGTTTGGTTCAAATCATTCAGTTTGAACCGTTTGATATTTATGTTATAGATTGGGTTCTCTAAGTCTAGAACATAGAGTCCATTCATAAGGTGCACTACAATAGAACATGTCATTTAACATTATAGAATAACATTTATCCTTTATGATAAATGAAAAGTCTTTCTTGTCCAAACTGTTGGATCGGGTTGGTCCGGCTAGAGGGGGGTGAATAGACGGCTAATAAATGAAAAGTGGTGGAAACTCGTCTATTAAAAAAAACTTGGTTGCAACTTGGTCGTTGTTTCCAAGACGGTTAAAGCTCCAAAAAAATCTCCTTGTGGCGGAGAAGCCTTACAACTGAAGATCACTAAACTTAGAGAATTACAAGAATGAATTGAATTCTAAAGCAAAATATCTAAGTATATTTATAGCCTAAGAGAATAAATCTGGATTGTTGATTGTTGATCATATTTCTCTTGGCCGTTGATCCATGGATGTAATCTGGATGGTTGATCTTGGATGAGATTAAACTGCAACCATTAGATTTGATTAAAGGATAATGTAACATTATCCTTTAAGTTTTAATTGTTTTAATTAAAACTTTATCTCGCTCGAGATGGCTGTTGGAATCTCCATATCGCTGTTGTAAACTATAAGTAGTAATAGCGGCAACACTTTACTGCCATTGCCCTTCAACCCAAATGGCAGTAAAGTGTTGGAATCTCCATATCGCTGTTGAGGACTCAGGTTCGATCCTTCTTTGGCACCAAAACTTTTCTCTTTTCTTTTGGGCGAATTTTCTCATTTCTTTTGGGCGCTTGGACTAGTCTTTTTGATTCTTCGTCTTCTGGGTGATTTCCAGCCAACCGAAGTTAGGCTCACCCGAACCCGACTCCGGCCTTTCGCCCCTCGAGCGTCCTTCCTCCCGGCTTCTCGTCCCTCGGACACCGCGCACGTCCTTCTCGCTCCACCGGTGTACTCTTCCGCAGCTTTCGCGTCCCTCGGATTGTACTGAGCCCGTCGGCTCACTTCCCCGCACAATCCTTCTCGTCCACTGAGTCTTACGCTCGACTTCCTCCGTACCTAAGTTCCTGCACACTTAGCAGAGGGATTAAAACCAACAAGACCTAACCTAACTTGGTTGATCGCATCAAAACCAACCGGGGCACCAACAATCTCCCCCTTTTTGATGTGCATCAACCCAAGTTTAGTTAGGGATAAACAACAAACAATAATAATATTGTAACAGAATTAAGCATAAAAAAATTTTTGCAATCATGTACATAACCTCCCCCGAACATAAACTACTCTCCCCCTTAACTTAATATTATTCCTCCCCCTTTGATCACATCAAAAAAATGGGGAAATATAATTAGGGAAGAAGAAAAATTTTAAGTGTGATAACAAATATTCTAAGTAAAAAGAATCGCATTACCACAAATTTTTTAAATTTAAAATGACATATTTTTTCCGAAGTTAATTCCAATTTTTTTTATATATCAAAAAAATAGATTTCAATAAACGATTCATAAAAAATCGAACATTTAAAAAAACTCTGAATATTTTTGTCAAAGTCGAAGATGAAGATATGAATTTAGACAAAAATTTTCAGCTTTAAATTTGTTTATCAAGTCTAAAAATAACAGATACGAGTTTTTGAAGAATTTTTTAAAATTATAATGAGTTTTTCTACTATATCTGAATCATGAAAAATTAGATCAATAAAAATAAATGATTTATCTATTTTTTAAAATTTTAATTTCAAATTTTGACCGAAAATATTTGAAAAATATTAATATAACTTTTGTAAAAGAATTCTGCATAAAAAAACTTATCAGTTTAAAATAAATTTTGGAACCCAAAATAAATTTTCATCTACGGGGTTAATCAAAAACTTTGGAGGAATATAATTTCTAGGAATTTTCCTAATCTGGCCCTTATGATTTTTAACATACCAATTCAAATTTTCAGGATAAAAATTCTTTTTAATTCTTAAACATGCAATATCATTTTCTAATTTCTCCACTAGATTCTTCAAATTTTCATTTTCTGTTTTTAGTTGGTCGAATAGAACTGATGAGCATATAGTGTCAAATCTTTCTTTTAACTCAGAGTTTTCTATCTCCAATTTATTCATCGACTTAAGCATGGATTTTATTACCGAGTAGATTCGAGCAGGTGGAAGTAGATATACCTCACTTACCGGGTCGGTTTCGAAGTTAGGATCTTTCTCTTCATTGCTGCTTTCTCCCGAGGTGCTTTCTTCATCTTCGTCCTGGTGGCTTGCCATCAGTGCAAGTCCGATGAACTCTCCGGCTTCCGATTCATCTGACGAGGTCTCGTCCCAAGTGGCTTTTAGTGCCTTTTTCTTCTTTGGCTGGTTCTTGAGTTTAGGGCACTGATCTTTCAGGTGTCCCTCCTCATTGCAGTTGTAGCATCGGACCGTTCATTTTTTCTTTCTCTGCACCCTTTTTGAGCGGTTAGTATTAATGAATTTACATAATTTTCTTACCACTAGTGTTGTTTCTTCATCATCCGCTGAAGATTCTTCGTCGAGTTGGATCTTCCTTGTGTTTAGCGCAATGTTGTCGGCTTTCCTGTTCTTTTCTACAAAGCGAGATTCGTGAAGTTCCAAAGTAGAAAATAACTGTTCTAAAGTACTTATTTCTAGATTTTTTGAAATATAATACGCATCGATTACCGAGGTCCATTCCAGGGTTCTCGGAAACGCGTTTAGAGCGTACCTTTGAGCATTACCTTTTCTCCGAGATTTTCGAGACTTGTGATTAGTTCTTTTACCTTTGCATGTAATCTCGCAACAGATTCTCCGTCTTCCATCCGTAGATTGGTCAGTCGGCTTCGAAGAACATCTCGTCGCGCAAGTTTTGCTTCCGAGGTTCCTTCGTGCAGTTCCAAGAACTTTTCCCAAAGTTCCTTCGCCGATTCATACTTACCGATCCGGTTCACATCTTGCTCTGGGAGGACGGTCAGCAAATGAAATTCTACCTTTCCGTTTGCTACAGCATCAACTTGTTCCTTCTTGTTCCAAGAATCAGGATCCTTGATCTTTCCTTCATTGTCTTTGGGAGCTGCATAGCCATTTTTCATAATAATTAATAATTCATAATCCGTAGTAAAAAATACCTGCATCTTCCGTTTCCATGCCGCGAACTCCCCCTCAAACTTAGGCGGGTATATCGCTGGTCCAACCATCTTAAAATTTGCTACAGTTGGCGGTTAGTCCTTCTGCGGCGGCCTCGCTCTGATACCACTTGTTGGATCGGGTTGGTCCGGCTAGAGGGGGGTGAATAGACGGCTAATAAATGAAAAGTGGTGGAAACTAGTCTATAAAAAAAAATTTGGTTGCAACTTGGTCGTTGCTTCCAAGACGGTTAAAGCTCCAAAAAAATCTCCTTGTGGTGGAGAAGCCTTACAATTGAAGATCACTAAACTTAGAGAATTACAAGAATGAATTGAATTCTAAAGCAAAACCTCTAAGTCTATTTATAGCCTAAGAGAATAAATCTGGATTGTTGATTGTTGATCATATTTCTCTTGGTCGTTGATCCATGGATGTAATCTGGATGGTTGATCTTGGATGGGATTAAACTGCATCCATTGGATTTGATTAAAGGATAATGTAACATTATCCTTTAAGTTTTAATTGTTTTAATTAAAACTTAATCTCGCTCGAGATGGCTGTTGGAATCTCCATATCGCTGTTGTAAACTATAAGTAGTAATAGCGGCAATACTTTATTTCCATCGCCCTACATCCCAAATGGTAAGTGGGTTAATGTTTGTTGTTGAGGACTCAGGTTCGATCCTTCTTTGGCACCAAACCTTTTCTCTTTTCTTTTGGGCGAATTTTCTCATTTCTTTTGGGCGCTTGGACTAGTCTTTTTGATTCTTCGTCTTCTGGGTGATTTCCAGCCAACCGAAGTTAGGCTCACCCGAACTCGACTCCGGCCTTTCGCCCCTCGAGCGTCCTTCCTCCCGGCTTCTCGTCCCTCGGACACCGCGCACGTCCTTCTCGCTCCACCGGTGTACTCTTCCGCAGCTTCCGCGTCCCTCGGATTGTACTGAGCCCGTCGGCTCACTTCCCCGCACAATCCTTCTCGTCCACTGCGTCTTACGCTCGACTTCCTCCGTACCTAAGTTCTTGCACACTTAGCAGAGGGATTAAAACCAACAGGACCTAACCTAACTTGGTTGATCGCATCAAAACCAACCGGGGCACCAACACAAACAAGATACAGAAATTATGTTCTTAGTTAGTGTAGGTACATAAAAGCACTCCTCTAGTTCTAAGATAAGCCCAGTGGGCAAAGGCAAGGAATATGTTCCTGCAGCTATAGTAGCAACTCTTGCATCATTGCCTACTCGTAGGTCCACTTCACCCTTCGTCAATGATCTAGCTCTTCGAAGGTTCTACACATTAGTACAAATGTGAGATGCGCAGCCAGTATCTAATACTCAAGAAGAAGAAATAGATAGATTGACTTCTATAACAAAAATACATGAGGCAGAAGTCGCACTTCTTTTCTTCTTTACTTCGTCAAGGTAGAGTGTGCAGTTCCTCTTCTAATGTCCGGTCTCACCATAGTGCAAGCAGATCCCTTCCTTAGGCACCCCGCCTTTGGCCTTCAGTAGTAGAGTTGGCATTGCCTTTGGCTTGGGTCTTACCCTTGTCCTTAGTTTCCATTTATCTTTGCCCTTTTGTACCATCAGTACATTACTGGCCTTGGCTTTCTTAAGATTGGGTTCAACAATTCTCAACATGCTGATTATCTTAGGAAAAGGCTTGTCAATTTCGTTCTTGTTATAGTTCATGATAAATTGATTGTACCCTTTCGGCAACGATTGCAGGATAAGGTCCGTGTTGGGACCTGGTGCATGTTAATATGGATGCGGGTTCGTAATTTCAAAATTAATTACATGCAGCGGAAGGTTTAGCATAAATAATTTCTCTAAATCATTTAACCACACATCTAAGCATGTAATTTTTTATTGTGTAGACATGATCATATATTTGAAATTTTGCAGAAACATAAACTAATTTACATATTACCTCGCGTCACTCGAAGGAAGGGACGAGATCCAACCGTAAGCGTCCCTTGGAAGCTCCGCCTCTATTCGCGTCCACGCCGAGTATCTTCGGGATGACTTCGCAAAGACACAAGTTTCGTGTTCTCGAGAACTACTAGATTCTCCGAGAACGCGACAAGAAAAACCAAGAGAGAAGTCAAAAGACTAACCACAAAATGATGGCCGGAATCAAAATTCCGGTGAAGCAAAAGAAGTGGCTTGCGGCAAAAAGGATCCTTGCGGCAAACTCTAATTCCGGAAGCACCTTCTTCCGGCCATGAGATGGCCGAAGCTTCCTTCTCTGGCAGCAGGTGGTGGTCGGCAGGGAAAGGACAGGGGCGGCTGGTTGGTGCTCCATCTTGGGGCTGGTTGGCGCACGGCAAGAAGGGGAGAAGAGAAGGAGAGAAAGAGAGGGAGAGAGCCTATGCCTTCATCTCTATGATTATTACCCAAGCCTTGCCTTGGGTCCTTTATATAGTGGTCTCTCAACCATCAAGCCTCTCAAATATGGAATAACTTATTCCATCATTCCAAGTTTGATTTTATATCATGGTTAAAATCATATTTTAATTCATGATAAAAAATCAATCAAGTCTCTTCTCTCTTATGGAATAAATTTTTTTATCATGGTAAATCAATCCATGATTGATTTTATAAAATAAACCAATCCATGGTTCATTTTAATTTCCATGAAAAATAAACCAAACCTTGGTTTATTATATATAAAAAATTTATATCATCCATAATTTTATAAAACAAACCACACTTGGTTTATTTTATAAATTGAACCAAAAACTTGGTTCTCTCCCTTTGTTGTGGCCGGACAAGCAAAGAGGATGGAGGCCCTCTTCGGCCGATCCATCCAAGCCACGCCCCAATGAATTAAACTTATTTAATTCATCTATTAAGTCTTCAAAAGACTTAGCCATTTTACGCTTCCGATGCGTCTCTGAAAAATTCAGATTCGACTTATCGTTTGGCTCAACCAAACTTAATCTTTCTTGATTGAAAAATCCAATTTTTAACTCGTTTTAAATCCCTCAGATTACTCGTAGTGCGTGTGACTAAATAGGCTTTCGATTTATGTTGGCCGTCTATAATTAATCAATTATAGAATGATCATGAGTGGCACCTAGTAGTACATCATGATCCCCAATTAATCAAAAGATCAACGGTTGACCTCAGAAATAATTCTGAAACCCTTCAGCAGCTATAATGAATCGTGCCCCATTCCCTTCACCATCTTATACCCACTTGGTTCAGGACATGGTCTATGTGTGTCAGTCCCCACAAGGCTGACTACGTCACACCTAGCCCAAGTAACGTTTTCTCGTCCTACGGATTCTAATTACTCTCATATATTTAAGAGATTCATACTCTGAACATGTCATGCTCTGGCCAGAGGCTTCGAGTAACAATCCGATGATAGGCCTCAGGTGTACATCTCCTCGCAAGGAGTGGTGAATCCTTTGTAGGCTGTTCAAACATCTTCGAGCACTTCAGCTTATACCCAATCATCCTGGGTCCACACCTCCATGGAGATGCTTGCTTAAGATGTTAAAGTATAAGTCTCCATGACCAAGATGACTTGAACACCGCAAGTCAAAGGAACATCGCACTTAAGCTGCAGTAAGAACATCACTGACATATCTATATGTAGACTACCATATGAAGTTTTACAGTCAGTCACTCCAATGAACTAGTTCCCTTAACTAGCATTCATGTTTATCTCCGAACATTTCTGTTGGTGCAAAAAGCACCATATCGAACCTTGTTTTGATATTGGCAAAGGATTTAAAGTTAAGTACTATTTGTGATCTAACGTTGTTCACTGAGTGTGCAAAAAAAGCCCTAGCGAAGGACTGCTAGGCACCTGGCGAAGGAATGTCAGGATACAAAGCCCTAGCGAAGGACTGCTAGGCAACTAGCGAAGGGCTGCTAGTCACCAAGTCCTAGCGAAGGACTGCTAGGCAACTAGCGAAGGGCTGCTAGTCATCAAAGACCTGGCGAAGGGCTGCTGGGCACCTAGCGAAGGGTTGCTAGGATACAAATCCCTAGCGAAGGACTGCTAGGCACCAGGTGAAGGACAGCTTGGAACTGAAGACCTGGCGAAGGAATGCTAGGCACCGGGCGAGGGACAGCTCGGTATCCAAGACCTGGCAAAGGACCGCTAGGCAAAAGTCCAACCAGAGGAACGGTTGGCATCAGGTAAATTCTCCCAAGAGGAGTAGGTGAGGACGCGTTCGCCGTTGAGGGAACAGTAGGCATCGGTTCGACCTAGGGTTCCATTTTGGAGGCCCAAAGTCAGAACCAAGACAGTTAAGGCTGTATAAACTAACCACTTAACGTCTTGTTGTGTTTTGGACTAACCCTGGATGCAGGACCGAAGGAACGAGTGTCTGCAGCTCAGAGAGCCTCAAAGGAGTGAGGCAACAGCTGACCAGGGCACCCGGAGTGTCCCGGGCGCCCCCAAGGTGAACACAAAACACACAAGTAAAAAGCAGCTTCAAACAGTACAACTCCCGGGCGCCCCCTGCGCTCCGGGCGCCCCCTGCGCTGCCGGCGCCCCCAGCACCAACTGTCGAAGCAGCTCTCTTCGAAGCCAGATAACACTTTGACCCGGTCAATCCGGGCGTCCCGAGCGCTCCGGGCTCCCCGGTCAAAGCTGATCCCGAAGATAAAGGGATCAGACGCTGACCGAGACTTTGGCGGATCAAAGGCCACGTGGGGGGGGGGGCGCCTCCGACGTCCCGGGCGCCCCCAGGCCCTATATAAAGGGCCCTCGACCAAGGCTTCAGACATCAATTCACTCAACGTCTCAAAGCTCTTCTGCTCTTGCGCCTTGCTCCGGAAACCTTCCAACTCGAGCCGACGACGTCCCGCTGCTCCGAAAAAGTCGATCTACTCCGGACGTCGGTAAAGAAGAGCGTTTTTTTATTATTATTTACTGCACTTATTTTGTAATCAAATTGTGTAAACTGTTTGCGCCGTATATAGAATTGCCCAAAGTAAACGGTCAACGACCGTGGGCCTTGGAGTAGGAGTCGACACAGGCTCCGAACCAAGTAAAATCGACTGTGTCTCTGTGTTGTGATTTTTAATTTCCGCTGCGTACTTGCTCTAAAATTTCCGAAAAACGATTACCGATATTCACCCCCCCCTCTATCGGTTTTCTCGATCCAACAAGTGGTATCAGAGCGGGGAAGCTCAAATTTGGTGCAACCACCAGTTTGAGAGTTTTTCGAATTTACAAAATTTTTTATTTTATTTCTTTCCTTTTTGTTAATCAACACCACTCGATCAGTCTCGCTTTTTATTTTCAAATAAATAATATCTGTGGGTGGATTTATATTTTCAATTTTGAATTTTCATATTTTCACCATAAGTCTGAATTGATAAAACAAACAATTTTTGAAAATTTGTCATAATTTTTTTTTATTTTAATATTTTTCTCGAAATTCGTGCTACTTAAATTCGAGCAAAATTTTTCCCAAACATTAAAATCTTACTTTTTCATTATTAATCAGAATTGACAAAATCATCATTTTCAAAAATTTATTGTAAATTGTTTTTATTATTTTATTTTTATTTCGCCTCGAAATTCGTGCAATTTTTTTTGGCTATTCTTTTCCCTTCTCCCGCACTACTAATCCAAGACCAAGTCTTGGTATATTTTTGTATTTCTCTTGTGTACGAGGTTTAAAACAAATGGCCAACCAAGAATGGAACAGTGCCCGTCCACCACTCTTCTCTGGTGAAAATTCCAACTCCTGGAGAAGTCTAATGGAATCCCACCTGAAGGCCAATCTGGAACTTTGGTTGATAATTCAAAAGGGATTTAAATTCCCCACAGAAGATGGGATAGCACTCGCTTGGGACAAATTGGACGAACCAACTTTGAGGAAGATCGAGACTGATGCCAGGGCAACAGTAATCTTACAATGTGGCCTGACCAAAGAAGAACTGAAGCGGGTCGGATCCTTCAACTGTGCCAAAGAAATGTGGGAAAAGCTAATCAGTCTACACGAAGAGAGCTCCGATGTTGAGATCTTAGAAGCTCAAGAACAAGTAGCTGAGACGGACTCGACACCCGACGACGAAATCGAACCAGAATTAGACGACGAGTTGACTGAGACAAAAATGGTAACCAATTTCAAATCTTCTTTTAAATTAAGGTTAAATAATCAAGTTGATACTGCAATGGTCGAGGAAGGTATAGTTTTTATTGCAGGGAAAACTCCAAGAGAACCACCAAAGAAGAAGATTCAACCTGTACCTGAGTCCGACTCAGACTCAGAATCTGACGACGAAGGAAGGGATCCTTGGAAACTGGTCTGGTTGGCTCGCGACCGCTACAAAATACCAAAGAAACAATCAAGCAAAAGAAAGATGGCTAGAATTAAGGGGGAGATTCCCAACCGGGAATCAAAAGGTAAATTTACAATGTTTGAAAATCCATTATTTACCATGAATAATATGATTGAATCTTATAAGGCTAATGTGTTAGAAATTCATAATATTGCCGTTTTTGATAATCCAGAATATTATTACGATTATGATGTAACTTAGATAATTTTTTTTGCTTTAATTGTATGTTTCTTTTTATTTCATTTTTATTTTTTTGAATTAGGATTGATTAGTTTAAGGATAAAACAGTTTAACTGAAATTTGAACAACATAGTATTGGGTGGCGGTGAGATGATAGTACGTTAGGGAAGCCATCTTGGCGGAACTAGCCGAAGCTACCGATCCAAGACCCAAACTAGTTAGACCAGAATTTATCAAAAAGTAATTTTGAAGATGAAATTTCACTAAAAGGCTTTGTCTAGGAAAGGGTTGATGATCCAATAAGGCTACGGCCAAAGAAGGCCTAGTGCCTCGCCAAGACCTGGAAGCCAATTTTTGAAATTCAAATTCAAGTTACTTCTTGTCAAATTCAAATCTAACACAAATTTCAATTGATTTTAGACTCAACTACTTTTTCCAAAATAAAGTTAAAATTCATTAAATGGTTTTCAAAGTTAATTCAATTTTTCAAAATTAATCATGACTCTTCAAATTAAAATCCTTACTTCTATTTAAATTTGTCTCACAAAACCCATAAGGTTAACATGCTTGATCACGTAGAACTGGGTGAGACATCTAGAACCTAAAAGCATAATTCACTATCCTTTTAAATAAATAAAAAGGTTTGCAAAAGCTATTCAAAATTTTTCAAATTAATTCAGTTTACTGTACCCTGCTTTTCATCTCTATTCTTTTAAAATATTGAATTTCATGTTAAAATAGACCCATTTTAAATAGAATCTTGTTTGGTTTAGTTATTGATTGGTAAAACATAGTCAACTGAGTCAAGCTTGGGGAACACAGTCAAACCCTAGTCAACATAGTCAAACCTGGTCAACACTGAAGCTCCTTAAGGAACTTAGATAAAAGTCAGACTGTGTCAGATACAGGGAGAGTTTCTTTTAATACTTTTCAAAAATTTAAATTGTTTTTCAAAAACTTTATGCTCTAAATCTTATTATCATCTCGATAAGGTTTTCAAAAATTGATTCAAAAACCTTCGTATACTACTATCTGTTTGAAAAATTATCATCATTTCAAAATATTTTTCGAAAACTGTGTTACCATTTCAAGTTATGTTTTTAAAAGTGTATCTCCTTGAAAGTTATCATACTCAGAAGGTTATTCAAAATCATTCTTTTGATTTTAATAAGCCCTAAAGACACAGAGGAAGGTCCACTTCATGATCTACAAGGACTCCTAGGATGTGTCAAATTTAGGGGGAGTTTGAGTCAAAAGAAGAATTTCTGAAATTTTTTTGGTAATTATTTGTTTTGAAATTGTTAGATAAATTCCTTTGATCTGAACTGAACCCTAACGACTTAGGAGAAGAATACTTGTGGTCAACAAGCTTCCGAGGACTATATCAAATTTAGGGGGAGGTTAAATTAAATGAATTATTGAACATTTCAAAATAATATGTTTTAATACATTAAGTTTTCAAAATTCTTTTGAAAATACAAGTAATTTGCCTTTAAAAATATGGTTTAGTAAATCATTTTTGAAATACCGTTAGAAGTAATATTTGCTTGAATCTTAAGAATTTCTAGGACACTTAGGAAAATGTCCTTGTAGTTAACAAGGGTTCCTAGGATTGTGTCAGACTGAAAAAGAAACTTAGTCAAGTAAAATATTATGTTTCCAAAATGCATAACATTTTGTTTCAAAAGTACTTCTATTTTCAAAAAGGCATACTATCTTTTAAAAGTACTTCTATATAATGTTTTCAAAAGTACTAATACTTTTCAAGGCAATAATGTTCTAAGCACGTGAATCTTCTCAAAGACTTACCTACAAATATTTTTATGTTTTCAAAACTCATAGGCTCTGATACACAAACTTTTTCCTTAAAACTTACTTCAAAATATATTCCAGGGGAAGAGCAAGAAAGAGAGAAAGGAATTTTTTCTTCATTTAAACTTTTATCTCTTTTTCAAAAAGTAAAGCAAAATTTTTAAGTACTTCAAATTGTTTTTAAGCGCTAAGTGCTGTTAAAATTTCAAACTACTTCAAGTGCTTTCAAATATTTCTAGTGCTTCAAAATTTTTTAAGTATGTCTAAATCTTTCAAACGGTTTTAAGTACATGTTTTTTCTAAGTAAAATTTTTTCTTAGTAAATTTGTCTAAGCAAAAACTTTTTGAAAATTTTGACAAATGTCTCTAAGTAAAGATTTTTTTGAAAAACTATGTTGCAAGTTTTTGCAAGCTTTCTCTAAAATATAAGGAGAAGAGTTGTAACATTAAGGGGGAGCTTCATGTATTTTCAAAATATCTATTACTTTGAACATCATTTTTTTTATTACGAAATCCATTACTTAAAGTTTTTCTTGAAAACTATGTTTTTTAACTCCTTTACTTAAATTTATTTTGGTAAAACTCAAAACTCCCTATTAAATACCTTGTTCGCCCATGTATGTTTTTGATATATGTCAAAGGGGGAGGAAAGGTCAGTCAAAGTTAAGTATGTTAATAAGTTAAAGTTAAGTATGTTAATAAGTTAAAGTTAAGTATGTTAATAAAATTTTTTCTGAATTTCTTAGGTCAAAACTACATTGGTTGTTTACCCTGCTCAAATTGATTAATTTTAACTGTTGTGCTTAAATATTATAAGTTTTTACTTAACTTTGAATTGTGTTGCCATAAATCAAAAAGGGGGAGATTGTTGGTGCAAAAAGCACCATATCGAACCTTGTTTTGATATTGGCAAAGGATTCAAAGTTAAGTACTATTTGTGATCTAACGTTGTTCACTGAGTGTGCAGAAAAAGCCCTAGCGAAGGACTGCTAGGCACCTGGCGAAGGAATGTCAGGATACAAAGCCCTAGCGAAGGACTGCTAGACAACTAGCGAAGGGCTGCTAGTCACCAAGTCCTAGCGAAGGACTGCTCGGCAACTAGCGAAGGGCTGCTAGTCATCAAAGACCTGGCGAAGGGCTGCTGGGCACCTAGCGAAGGGCTGCTAGGATACAAAGCCCTAGCGAAGGACTGCTAGGCACCAGGCGAAGGTCAGCTTGGAACTGAAGACCTGGCGAAGGAATGCTAGGCACCGGGCGAGGGACAGCTCGGTATCCAAGACCTGGCAAAGGACCGCTAGGCAAAAGTCCAACCAGAGGAATGGTTGGCATCAAGTAAATTCTCCCGAGAGGAGTAGGTGAGGACGCGTTCGCCGTCGAGGGAACAGTAGGCGTCGGGTCGATCTAGGGTTCCATTTTGGAGGCCCAAAGTCAGAACCAAGACAGCTAAGGCTGTATAAACTAACCACTTAATGTCTTGTTGTGTTTTGGACTAACCCTGGATACAGGACCGAAGGAACGAGTGTCTGCAGCTCAGAGAGCCTCAAAGGAGTGAGGCAACAGCTGACCAGGGCACCCGGAGTGTCCCGGGCGCCCCCAAGGTGAACACAAAACACACAAGTAAAAAGCAGCTTCAAACAGTACAACTCCCGGGCGCCCCCTGCGCTGCGGGCGCCCCCTGCGCTCCGGGCGCCCCCAGCACCAACTGTCGAAGCAGCTCTCTTCGAAGCCAGATAACACTTTGACCCGGTCAATTCGGGCGCCCCGAGCGCTCCGGACGCCCCGGTCAAAGCTGATCCCGAAGATAAAGGGATCAGACGCTGACCGAGACTTTGGCGGATCAAAGGCCACGTGGGGGGGGGGGCCCGACGTCCCGGGCGCCCCCAGGCCCTATATAAAGGGCCCTCGACCAAGGCTTCAGACATCAATTCACTCAACGTCTCAAAGCTCTTCTGCTCTCGTGCCTTGCTCCGGAAACCTTCCAACTCGAGCCGACGACGTCCCGTTGCTCCGAAAAAGTCGATCTACTCCGGACGTCGGTAAAGAAGAGCGTTTTTTTATTATTATTTACTGTACTTATTTTGTAATCAAATTGTGTAAACTGTTTGCGCCGTATATAGAATTGCCCAAAGTAAAATCGACTGTGTCTCTGTGTTGTGATTTTTAATTTCCGCTGCGTACTTGCTCTAAAATTTTCGAAAAACGATTACCGATATTCACCCCCCCTCTATCGGTTTTCTCGATCCAACAATCTCAATGTCACCAGCCAGTGAGAATCAGCTGATTAGAGAATAACACATGCTAGTCTCAACACAATTGATAGTGTCCGTATTTATCAATTCATCGACTAGGGACAATTTCAATACTTCACAATTGCACATGTAGAGATAATCACTAGTTGTGAATTCATCACAAATTCTCTCATGCTGTGAATTGTATTGCAGATATTCAGTAAATGAGTTTAAGATCTCAATCAAATACACAAACATGTATACTCAAATAGTGAATATTCATTTATTAGAATAAATGATTACAATCATAAGGCGATTGCCTTAGGACACTTCTCTCATATCACTAATAAATTCCCACTTGGCCTAATGTCAATCGCTACGGTACCCAATACCACAGGCTCTAACATGACCCTCAAACTTGCTTTGAGGCAAGGCCTTAGTTAAAGGATCCGCAAAATTCCTTTCAGTGGGAATTTTCTCAATTTGTATATCATTCCTACTTATAATCTCTCTAATCAGATGATAGCGGTGAAACACATGTTTGGATCGCTGATGAGACCTTGGTTCCTTTGCTTGTGCAATAGCTCCATTGTTGTCGCAGTAAACCGGTATTGCTTCATCAATGGTTGGAACCACACCAAGTTCTGAGACAAACTTTTTGATCCAGACTGCTTCCTTTGCTGCTTCCAAAGCTGCAATATATTCCGCTTCCGTGGTAGAATCCGCTACGGAGTCTTGCTTGGAACTCTTCCAACTTATTGCGCCTCCATTCAAAATAAATACGTATCCGGACTGAGATTTAGAGTCATCCTTATCTGTTTGGAAACTGGTATCTGTATACCCACGTATTACCATATCACCTTCTCCATATATTAGGAACACATCCTTAGTGTTTCTTAAGTACTTGAGGATTGTCTTGACAGCCGCCCAATGATCCATTCCTGGATCAGACTGGTATCTGCTTGAGACGCTCAGAGCATACGATACATCGGGCCTAGTACATAATATAGCATACATGATAGATCTTATCACGGATGCATAAGGAATCTTATTCATGCAAATCCTCTCGTCTTCTGTGCGCGGACACATAGACTTCGAAAGGTTGATCCATGCCTGATGGGAAGGTAACCTTTCTTGGATTCCGACATGCTAAACCTTTTTAGCGCTCGGTCTATATATGTAGACTGTGAAAGACCAAGCAATCATTTTGATCTATCTCTATAGATTCTAATCCCAAGGATATAGGTTGCTTCTCCCAGGTCTTTCATGGAGAAAGTTTTGGACAACCAAATTTTAACTGACTGTAAGACTGATATATCATTTCCTATAAGTAATATGTCATCGACATATAACACTAGGAATACGACTGCACTCCCACTAACCTTCTTGTACACACAAGGTTCGTCAGGATTTTGTGAGAAATCAAACTCTTTGATTGTCTCATCAAAACGGATGTTCCAGCTCCTGGATGCTTGCTTTAGTCCATATATGGATCGTCGAAGCTTGCATACTTTGGTTTTATTAACCGATGTGAAACTTTCAGGTTGTATCATGTATACATCCTCAAGCAGGTTTCCATTAAGAAAAGTTATTTTCACATCCATTTGCCATATCTCATAATCATAATGAGCTGCTATGGCCAGGAGCATCCGAATGGATTTAAGCATAGCTACTGGCGAATAGGTTTTGTCATAATCAATTCCTTGTTTCTGACGATATCCTTTTGCCACTAATCTAGCCTTAAAGGTAACAACATTACCTTCCATGTCGGTTTTCTTCTTGAAAACCCACTAGCACCCTATAGGCTTAATCCCTTCAGGTGGGTTAACCAAGTCCCATACTTGATTTTTGTACATGGAATCCATTTCCGACTTCATGGCTTCAAGTCATTTATCCCTTTCTGAATTTTTCAGAACATCTTCATAACTGATAGATTCGTCATCGTTAATGAGTAACACGTCGTTCGATTCACTTATGAGAAATCCGTATCTCTCTGGAATATTGCGTGTCCTATTAGACCTACGAAGAAGTGGTGTTGTTTTAGGTTCAACTGATAGCTCATCATTATGAGTTATTGGTTGTGGGTCTAGACTAGGTGTCTCTGTAATGTCTATTGGAGTTTCTTGAACTTTTTCAAGTTCAATGCAACTCCCACTATTTTCTTGTAAAAGAAATTCTTTTTCTAGAAATACAGCATGCCTTGAAACAAACACCTTTTATTCCAAGGGATGATAGAATTGGTAACCTTTCGTTTCCTTAGGGTATCCAATAAATAGACATTTATCAGACTTAGCATCCAATTTGTCTGATACAGTCCGCTTTACATAAGCAGGACAACCCCACATCTTTAGGTGAGATAAATGAGGTTTCTTACTATTCCACGTCTCATATGGAGTAGTAGAGACTACCTTGGTCGGGACTCTGTTTAGTAAGTAAACAGCTGTCTTAAGCGCATAGCCCCAAAAGGATTTTGGAAGAGTTGCATGATTCATCATAGATCTAACCATGTCCATCAAGGTTCGGTTACGCCTCTCAGATACACCATTATGCTGTGGTGTATATGGCGGAGTCCATTGAGACAATATCCCATTGTCCCTAAGATAATCTTGAAACTCTTGACTTAAGTATTCACCACCCCGATCGGATCAAAGTATCTTAATACTTTTGCCAAGCTGTTTCTCTACTTCACTTCTGAACACTTTGAATTTCTCAAAAGCTTCAGATTTGTGTTTCATTAAGAACACATACCCGAATCGTGAGTGATCATCGATAAAGGTAATGAAGTAGCTATAGCCTCCTTGTGCAAGAGTTGACATTGGTCTATATACATCAGTATGTATTAGACCAAGCAATTCTCCCACTGGTTTACCTTTTCCGGAAAAGGGTAATTTGGTCATCTTGCCTTTTAAGGATGATTCGCATGTATCAAATAAACCGGGTTCAAATGATTCCAGAATTCCACATCGGTGTAATTTGGTCATGCGTTTCTTACTTGCATGGCCAAGACGACAATGCCACATATAGGAGTCTATTTGATTATTTATTCGAGCACGTTTGTTGCTAACTTCGATATTGAAAACGTCACCGGATAAATCTAACGTGTAGATACCATTGCATAAAGTTTCGGTCCCATAAAGAACACCATTTAAAGTTATGTAACAGCAATTGTTACTGAAAGTTAAATGATAACCCTTTTCATTCAAGCATGAAATAGATACAATGTTCTTTATTAATGAAGGAACAAAATAACAATTATCCAATTCTAAGACAAGTCCAGTAGGGAGCTTTAGCAAATATGTTTCGATGGCAACAGCAGCAATCTTTGCTCCATTTCCAACTCACAAATTCGCTTCTCCCTTGACGAGTCTTCTTCTATTCCTTAGCCCATGTATGTCATTACATATATGTGAGCTACACCCAGTATCAAGTACCCAGGTGTCCGAGGAAATAGAGTGACATTCAATAACGAAGATACCTGAAGAGGATGGGGCATCGGATGCCTTCTTCTTCAAGGACTCAAGATAAACCTTGCAGTTTCTTCGCCAGTGGCCCTCCTTGCTGCAGTGATGGCAAGTGCCTTTTGGTGCCTTTTCAATCTTTTTGGCCTTTTTCTTCCTTCCCTTATTTTGTTCTTTGGGCTTCCTCTTAGAGCCTTTCTTTGAGAAACCAACTAACAGTACCGTCTTCTGATCTTGCTTTACAGAAGGCTCTACAGTCTTCAGCAGGTTAAGCAACTCAGGAATGGTAGTCTCCAGTTTGTTCATCCGATAGTTCATCACAAACTGTGAGTAACTCTTGGGCAAACAATGCAGAATTAAGTCAATACTTAGTTCGTGATCCATTGTAAATCCGAGTGTGCCTAGTCGCTCAATGTACCCCAACATCTTCAACACAAACTGTGAAACAGAAGTGCCTTCTTGCATCTTAGAGGTGAAGAGGAGTCTGGAGACCTCAAACCTTTCGGATCTCGCCTGCTCGTCAAACAGCTCATGAAGAGGGAAGACGATGGTATGAGCATCCATATGCTCATGCTGCTTTTGTAGCTCAGGTACCATCGGCCAGCATGATGCAACTCGCAAGTTCAGAATCGGCCATATGTTTCTGATAGGCCACTAACTGGTCTGGAGTTGCATCTTCAGGAGGATGGTTGGGAAGTTGTTCTTCAAGGACATAAGCAAGCTTTTCTGCCTTGAGGACTATCCTCAGGTTTTGAAGCCAATCCATGAAGTTTGGCCAGTCAGCTTATTGGTGTCCAAAATGGAACGCAAATTCAGAGAATACGTGATCAGGTGATTATCCTAGAAATACAAATTGAGGTTATGTGATGAGAATGATAAAGAATGCATCAATATACATTAATTAAATCCTATTTATTTTTCGAATTGAATAACCCTTTTTATCAATTCGGGAGATCGTAGGAACATCTCCAAATAGGTTGATATTCAACCATAGATAAGAACAACCATGGCTAGAGTCCATCAAGTTATTCTTAGCTATGAAGGTAGGTAATTATACCGATTACATATTATACATATGTAACTATCACATTATGCTATCAACTAATTGAATGTTTGCATAAATCATTGGGTTGTTAACTCATTAACAAGTATGCAACAATATACATAGCACCCAACTGCACCTCTCTTTACATCGACCTTGGCTGTGGCACAACAAATCGATGCTCCAAGCTTAAGGCTGACCCATTAATCAAGAAATAGTTTTAATATGGTTGGAGCTCATTCAACCGTTTAGTCAGGCTTGGATGTGCCCAACAACCAAAACTAAGGATTAACCTCTGACTCCAACTATATTAATCATAAACTAATTCCATGGTTTGAACATGTTGAGGTTCAAGCCGGGCATGGATGTGTCCATCAACCCAAACGAGAAACAAAACTCCGGTTCTAACCATATTAATGGAAGGTGTTGGCCTTAATATTTTGTAAGGGGTTTTGGGTCTCATCCTTTTCTTTTATGCACATTCATGACATATAATTATGTTATGTTCTAACGATTTCCTTAATAAAGTATGTATGTGACTTAATTTATCAAGTCTCATTAATTGAATTAGGAACCGGATTTCCTAATTCTAATTTCATACTTTATTCAAGGAATTGTTTTGGGAAACAATTTCCTGAATTGTCATAATCAATTTCGGAAATAATATGTTTAAGACTTTGATTCCTCTAAATCAAATCTTATTAAATTAAGAGACAGATTCTCTTAATTCAACCACATATTATTTTCATGAAAATCTTATTTAAGGACATATACTCTATAGGAAACAATTTTCCTAATTAATTTTGGAGACAATAATATGTAAGAGCATCACCTCATAAATCAAATAAGGAAATTATCGTTTGAGAATCACCTCAAAAATTTTCAAGATTTGATCATATATTTTATTTATGGAAAATTTGGATGGCTCCCCGAGGCTCAATCCAAATTAAACATTTAACAATTTAAATTCAATTTAGGAAATTTAATTATAACAACTAACTTTAAATTGGACGGCTCCCCGAGGCTCAATCCAAAATAAAGAATTTTGTAAATAATTTAATTTCCAATTATAAATTTAAATGCTAATTAATATTCCCATAATTTGTCTAGACTTTCTTGAAAGAAAGTGTCCAAAATTGCGAGCTTTCCATAAATGGAAAGTTTCCAAAAATAAAATGTTTTCAGAATAATTGTAAGTTTCTGGTACAAAGAAAACTTACGTTTTTCCAAAATTGGAAAATTTCCAAAATTAGAAATTTCTAAAATTGGAAAGTTTCCAAAAATGGAAAGTTTTCACAATTATCATAAAATTTCAGAAACAGAGATATTTCAAAAGTTTGTGAAATTTCATGAGGATTTCCAAACTTTGAAATTCCTAAATCGAAAATTTACCATAATTGGAAAGTTTCCATAATTGAAAATTTTCCAAAATTGAGATCATGATAAAGCTTTCCGCAAAACAATTATATGATTATGTCGAACACAAACCTCGGCTCTGATACCACTGTTGGGACCGGGTGCATGTTAACATGGATGCGGGTTCGTAATTTCAAAATTAATTACGTGCAGCGGAAGGTTTAGCATAAATAATTTCTTTAAATCATTTAACCACACATCTAAGCATGCAATTTTATCTTGTGTATGTTGATGCAGTCTGGCCCTGATTGTTGTTTTGGTGTTGACATCGATTTTAGTTTAGGTTGATTATGATTATGATGATTATGATTAAGTCCTGGTCGGGGATCAGGCATGGTATGGAAAATCCTAGTCTGGAGGGCTAGGTGTTGGAAAATCCTAATCTGGAGGGTTAGGTGTTGAAAATCCTAGTCTGGAGGGCTAGGTGTTGGAAAATCTTAATCTGGAGGGTTAGGTGTTGAAAATCCTAGCTTGGAGGGCTAGGTGTATGAAAAGTCCTAATTCGGAAGGGTTGGGTGAAAAGTCCTAGCTTGTAGGGCTAGGTGAAAAGTCCTAACTTGGAGGGTTAGGTGCAAATTTCCATCCTGGAGAATTAGGTGAAAAAGTCCTGGCTTGGAGGGTCAGGTGCCTAGCTTGGAGGGCTAGGTTGGATGATGTTCTAACTCGGAAGGGTGGGGTGAAAAGTCCTAGCTTGGAGGGCTAGGTGAAAAGTCCTAGTTTGGAGGGCTAGGTGAGAAGTCCTAACTTGGAGGGTTAGGTGCAAATTCCCAACTTGGAGAGTTAGATGGAAAAATCCTTGGCTTGGAGGGCTAAGGTGGATGAAACACTAGCTTAGAGGGCTAGGGTTGAGTCCCTGGATCGGTCTGGTGACCGATCAGGGACATTGGCACGCTGCTCCTTCGTGGATCGGTCTGGTGACCGATCCAGCGATGTCTAATCGGTCCGATGACCGATCAGGGAGCAGGCTGCTTCCTTGCTGCCTTGCTCCTGATCGGTCTGGTGACCGATCAGGGAGCGGGAAGTGAGTGAGTTCCCTTGCTGATCAAGTCCCGAACGGTCCGGTGATCGATCAGGGACTTAGGAGCTGATTAAAAAACCACTGTTCATCTGTCCTGATCGGTCTGGATGACCGATCAGGCTTGACTCTGATCGGTCTGGTGACCGATCAGGCTTAACTCTGATCGGTCCGGTGACCGATCAGGCTGTGTTGCCGTAAGAGCTGGGAATCCCAGCACAGCAGTAGATCGGTCTGGTGACTGATCCACAAGTCCAGGATCAGTCCGGTGACCGATCACTTTAATTCAAATTGCACTATCAAACGCGGTCAGAGCGTCTGATCGTATCCGATTCGCTACTGTTTGCCTCTGATATTTGATTTACTGTATGATTTACTGCTCTAACAGTCTGATTAAGATGCAGGTGACAGGGGAGGATTCAAACACTCAAGGAGAGGTCAATGGAGGCTTTCCTTGGAGCAGGTTTGTCCGATTCTCCATTTCAGGTTGCAACGGAGCTGCAGACTGGAGCCGAGACTGGGGCTTGGCTGAGGGGATCTCAGGAAGACCAGAGAGGACTCAGTGGTAGCTGGCGTTGGCAGTGAGGTAGCTGGAGGCTACGGAGGATGTTGGTAAAACTGGAAATTCAGAATCAAGTTAGCTGTAAAACAATCTGTTTTCATACTCAACAGCACACTTAAAGGGTTGTTTAAATTTGATACAATCAATACTGCCACAGAACTTAATTCAACATGCAGAATTGCGGCATCCCAAATATGCAGAAATTCAAACAAGGATCGAATGCAAAAATTCAGACTGCAAAGGCATGAATTCAGCAACAACTCATTGATACACAAAAACTGATGCTCAGAAATTAAACTAATCAGCTCAGAGACAACTCATGTTATTGAAGAAACCTTCCATGAATGCAACAACAATTCGAGTGCCAAAACATGAGCTCAGAATTGCAGAAACAGACCTAGCGCAAATCAATTCAGACACAATCAAGTGCAGAAACAGCAATTAAACTCAGACCTAAGGCACAAAATGGAACGTTTTAGAAATGATCTCGAAGAACTAACGTTTACTAACACACAAATCAGAACCTGTCGACCAATACTTGCCAACATAAGATTGAAACTTCAGAATTGGGGTTTGATACGCAGAATTAACTCAAGCTGATCAAAAGAAAATTCAGAAATGAAACTAAGTATGAAACAAACTTGGATCAACTAAATTCACACACTAAATGTGATCTCTAATTGCAGGAATTAAGCTGGACACAAATCGAATTGGAAAAAAATTGAAAAATTTCGAAACTAACTTGAAATCTGTAAACAGGGCTGATACGCAAGCTAAAACTGTAATGCATGAACTGATACGCAAGGAATTAAACTAGAAATGAACTGAAATCTCAAACTAGTGTTCACTAAACAAGTTCACTAACTAACTACTTGCTGAATGAAACCTAATTAAGCAGAAAACAATTCAGAAAGGTTAAACTACAGCTGATACAGAAAATTCAGAAATGAAATTACAGCTACAAATCGAAAATTCAAGAAGAAAACTAATCCTCAACCCTTCCCGAGCTCAAAATCTTCTTGTTCGTCACGCAAGAGCTGGCCTCGAACCCCTAAGCTCAGCAAACCAATTGGAAAATAGCTCAGTTGGTCGAATCTGCTCAAACTGCACGCAGCTGAAATTTTCCAATCCAATCTCCTATATCTCAATGGATGGATTGCGATGATGATTTGAGGATCATCTGAGCTCACCTTAGAACCCCTACAGACGACTCTGATGATCGGAAGTGGCTCATGGATGAGAAACAAGCGATTGGATAGCAGAATTGCCGAAACCCTCAAACAGCCCTGTTCCGGCGCAAATTGAGCTGAAATCTCCAACAAAACTATCCTCCAATCATTCAGATATTGATCTAAGGTCGAGGTTGAGGAGGTCACGCCTTCAAACTAAAGAAATTGCAGGAAAAATGAAGAACAGCGCAAGAAGAACGAAGAACTACGAAGGAAACGGCGAAGACGCAACGAAGCTGAAGGCTGAGGAAATTTTGATTAAATACATAACAATGGACGGCTCATATTAATTTGAGGAAATCCAACGGCTGATCTTCATCTGATCTGAACCAAACTTTGATGATGTTGATCAAGGGTCAGGATCTGCCTCGTGGTAGCTCAGATCCTCCAGATTTGCAACGGATGGCCCCAGATCAACCTAATCTTTGAATGGACAGTCTAGAACCCTCCGAGCTTGATCCAATGGTTGAACGATCTCTGATTGGGATGAAACCTTCAGATCTTGATCAGAGTGCTTGATTAACCCTAACCCTAGCTCGGATTGCCTCAGATGGTCCCAGATGGCTCAGATCTAGCCGCTTTTGAATCGGACGACCCAGATTAATTCGAAGCTTGATAACTCGATCCGGGTCCACTTCCGACTCAAGTTTGACCCAGTATGCCCTAGGTCTATGATCCTTCATGCCTACAAAAATAGATCAAAAATTCAATGGCCAAATAATCCAAATATGTACAAATTTGTAATTAAGTCCAAAATAGCAATAATTTCTAGAACCTAGGGTAAATTCACAATTAAGTAAGAAAAATATGGGTCAAACTTGGATTTTAGCAACTAAAATAATCAATAAAATGGTACTTATCAACTCTCCCACACTTAAGCTTGAGCGTCTCGCGAAACCACTAAGTATGTATCCCCTAGATTTTCTTAAGCATAATTAAAAGCAAATGAAAAGAAATTACCTAAGGTTGTCAATTCTCAAAAATCTAAGCTCTATGGATTATTATCTCGTCCTTAAATCAACAACTTAGCATTCTCATCCTTCATGAGTCATTGAGATGAATTTAACTCATTAGCCTTTCAAGGGAAATTTTAGTGGCTCTCTCCTTAAGTTCTAAGTTGATGATGGAAGTGGAGCTCACTCAAACACACATGCTTCTTGAACTACCATAGGCTTGCTTGTTATCTACTCTCCACCATTATTCATGATTAGGATCAACATCTACAAAAACAAATGAAAACATAGAAAATGGTAAGGAGTGGAGTAAAAGCCAAGAAAATGGAAAAATTGATAAAATGGGAGACTTGGTTGCTCAAAAATGTTTCCAATGTGCTTTGCCCCATCTTTACAGTCCTCTAGTGATATCAAAAGTGTGGTGGAGTAAATCTTGAACAATGCCTTTGATTTGGATGAAGAAAACCCTATTGATCTCAATGTGCCAAGTTTGCCCTTTTGTACCAACCTTGCTTCCTTCTTTTCCTTGTTCTCTCTTTTTTTTTAGAACTGCAGAAATAAATTTCTCTTCATATCAGCTGCTTTCTTTCTCTCTAGTAAAAATCATAATGGAAGTGGAGCAAGGCTTTGGTTCGGATGATGATCTTTCCACTAGTTTCATGGTGCCAACACTCACATTTTGTGCCACTTTGTTTCTCTTTTTTTTTTTCTGAATTCTTCTAGTGGAATTGCTGATCAGATTTGTATCTGAGAACATATGATATCAATTAACATAGATGCTCAACATACAACTTTCACTAAACAACCCTTGCAACTCACTCTTGATACACAATCCTTTACAAGTTGGCACACTTCCATCATTTGTTCTCTCTTTTTTTTTCTTCAGATTTCGGCTCCTCAACATCACTTTCATACCATGCAATTCTCTGGTTGCCTTATTAGCAGTTAGCATCAAATAGAGATGGAAGGTTTTGATCCCAGCTATTTCAGATTTCATCCCACTGCATTTTTCTTTTTTTTTCTGTTCTTGATCTGAAAAAGTCCAAACAGCCACATTTCTTCTGTGTTGGTCAGTAATGGATGAGTTCAACAAATTCTGGCATGTTCATGTACTCAATTCCCGAATGCATAGCCTAAACAAACCAATTCAGTTTCAATTTGGTACAAAAACTGTCTCACTGCATTCCATCTGTTTTGCTTCTTCTCTGCTGCAATTGTTTCAGATTTTTTTCTGCATTTTCCTGCTTCTGCTCAGCTTCAATTCAGCTTCAATTTCAACTTCATCAGCCTTCAATTCAGATTGTCTTCAGCTGGAGTTCAGCTTGTTTTCAGCTGGAGTTCAGATTCCAGCACTCGGTAGCAATTTCAGACCTTGCAAACTCTGAATTCTCTTTTCTTTTTGCAGATTCAACAATGTGCTCAGCTCCCAAATCTTTATCAGACTCAACTTCAACCCAGCACTGCCGTAAGCTTCACATGGACTGCATCAGCTGTTCCTTTCTGATCAGCAAGTTGGATTGGAACCAAGTCACTGCACTGCCTTTCCTTGATCCAGAATTGACTTGAGTAGCTGCTTGGTACAGCTGTAGTCCATCTTGATACAAAGACAATTCACTTACTAACCTGCACAAAAATTCTCTGTTTTGGCACAACATTCTACATTGGATCAGATTCGGTCAGCTTCAACTCAGCCGAATTCAACTTAGCCGAATTCAATTCATAGTAGTTGCCATTCAGTTCAAGTTCTAATCTAAGTCATTTCTAATCAAATCAGCTTCACACTCACTTGTTGCCTTCACCAATTCCTGCTTAAATTTGTGATCTGCTCAGCTGCAGTTCCAAATCATGAATTGCAGTTCCAAAATTCTTTCCTTGGTTCAGCTGAATTCAACTTGGCACTTCTTCCAACAAAAGGTTGCTGATCTTGACTTCCCTTTTTTTTTCCATTTTTGTGTGCCAATTGTGCTTTGTTCTCTTTTTTTTTCTTTTTTTTCGAATGAAACTTGGCAACGAATGGCTTGAATCTCCAACTTAGCAACAAAAATCTGTATGCTCCAATGGTTCCCTCCTTATCCACTTCTTCTTGTGCATTCTTGACACTAATCTCACTCAACTTGGCACATGTAAATTTTTTTTTTCTTGACATGAAATTGTCTCTTTGATACCAACTATTTCCAAAACACTAGTCACTCCCCCACACTTAATCCTTTGTCTGTCTCGGGCAAAGTAGCATCAAGAAAACATCCCAAGCAAACAAATCCATAGAAAAAGTGAGATTAGGTAGGGAAAGTGAGAAAAATGAAGTGATACAAGGGAAATTTACAAAAATTTATATGAGATGAGAAGCAAAATGATTTATCTCTATAAATGTGATCCAATCATTGAAATATGATTTTGAAAGAACCTAAGCACGTTCTAGAGTTCAATAACATATGTGTGTCACAAATATAAGGCTAATTCTCACTAGGCAAAAATAATTCATCTCAAATCCCCAATTAAGAATCTAAAACAAAGTAGTACTCAAGCATCCAAGATTTCATCCATGAGCTCAAACCCTAAGTTTTAACAACTAAATTTAATTTAGTTTCCAAGAGATTCTAAAATGCTATAGAGATAACCTAGAGGGATACATTTATTCCTAATCATGCAAGAAACAAATTTCCAAGAAAACGAAAATGGTATCTACAATGACTCCTAGTCATTCTACTCTACTCATGCATTTATTAGCAAGGACTCAATTTAAAAGAAAATTCTAGAAGTCATAAAAGTGAAGGAAAATGCAAGAAAGAACAAACTCCCCTTTATTTCTGGTGGACGGAGTCTATCAAGAAGTAGCCTCCATCGTGGTAGTGGAGGAACATGGGTGGCTGAGAGAATTAGGACTCCCCCACACTTGAACTTTACAAAAAATTTCTCAGGTGGCCGCAGGCGATTTAGGTTCAAGACCCATATAAGAGGTGGAGTGCTTCGAATTAGAGTAAGATCTACTCCTCCATCTTGATGCCCTTTTAAAGTTCTTCCAGGAGGTTGGAGTCTGTTCAGATGGAGCACCCACTCCAGAAGTCTTCTAGACCCTACAAAACCATGTAATACCTCTCTCAAGCGTGCAGGGTAAGACAGAAATGAAATAATATCAGTCCCTGCATGAAATGTATCCAAAACTGCATCATATCCAATGAAATCAATTCTTGGTGCCTCAATAAATTTTTCACAATTATTTTCTACAAAATTTGTATCCCGAAACTCATCACAAACAATGAAATCAATTTTTGGCACTTCAATAGAAATTTCACAATTATTTTCTACCACGGATGTATCAAGCAATGTATTACAACCAATGAAATCAACTTTAGGTGCCTCAATGAATTTTTCACAATTATTTTCAGCATAAGATATATCAAAAGACTCATCACAACAATCAACATCAATTCTAGGCACTTCTAAAAAATTTTCACTATCAGCATTTTCATGATATGTATCCCTACATGCTTCAATTTCAACAAATTCTACACTAGGTACCTCTATCAATTTTTCACAATCAAATTCTACAAAAGATGTATCAATAAGTGTATCACCACCAATGAAATCAGTTTGAGGTACCTCTATGCAATTTTCAGAAAAAATAGGAGGAATACTTACCTGATCATGCTGAAAAATACCTGGAGGTTCTACAAGAGTAGATGTAACCGTGGCCTCCTCCTGGTCAAGTATAGGTTCCATCTCAGGCTCAAGTTTTGGTGGACACTCAACTAAAGCAGGTGATCCTTGGGTTCTTGCTTCCACCATGCAAGTCCCTACACTTTCTGGTTCATCCTCTGAATCTTGTGGTGGTCCCTGGGGCTTAGTGCAATCCCCTACACCTGTAGAATCATCTCCTATGCATGTTTCTTCTATAATATCTGCAACAACAATATCAGAAAAATTAGGACCATCCATAATACTATCATCACAAAATAAAATATGAGAAGGGTCCTGTGGTGCTTCAAGAGGAATGCATGCTGCAGGTGCCCTATTTTTGATGTTTTCTTCTTCTTCTTCCACCAAATTTGCAATATCACTTGAAGAAGGACTTGGCCATGCACTAGGGTCACCTTGAACTGATAAAAAATCAACTCCTGGGCTGTTTTGAATGGGAAAATGGGATGCTGGAAAATTTTTAGGAAATCCGGCATCTGGAGTATTTAAATTTGACACAACCTCTTCATTTCCCAAAGTTAGATCACCATCATACCCCTCAAAATTCAGAGCAGCTTGAGAAGATAATTGTTCTAATCTTTAGGCTTTTATCTGATTGAATTGATCAACCAATTTTGCAAGGCGTCCTCCGATGTCGTAAAGTTGTTGTTGTTGTTGAAAATTTTGCTGTTGTTGTAGGACTTGTTGAAACATCTCCTCCAGCCTTTGTTGTTGAGCCTCACTCTCATTAGGATTCTCAAAGCCTCCTTGATTGTTGTGGAACTCCTGTTGGGCTTGAAATGTAGCATAAGGCTGCTCAAAACTGTAAGTAGGCTGTGAAGTCTGAAATTGAGACTGTGAGGGTTGATAAAATGGTTGAATAGGTTGATTAAATTGCTGAAAATTTGGTTCACAACTTGGTGGAGATGGCTGAAAATTATGATTCTGGAATTCTTGGATCTGAGGTTGAAATTGTGGTGGTGAAAACAGAAATTGAGTGGGCTGAAAATTCTGATCTTGTGGCTGGAAATTCTGGTTGCAAGGGTGAAATTGCTGTGGAAATTGACATGATTGCTGGAAATTCGAATTAACTTGGTACCCTTGCTAAAGTCCTTGAAAAGGTAATTGATTTTATTGATAGGGTTACTGAAATTGGGGCTGGAATTGCTGAATTGGTTGCTCAAAATTCTGGAATTGTGGCTGCCCAATCTGAGTTTGCTGGAAATTTGGTAGACTTGGCTGAAAATCTTGCTGAAATTGTTGAAATTGTGGCTGAGAAAACTGATTTGTTGGCTGAAAATTCGAATAGGGTTGTTGAAAATTCTGGAATTGTGGTTGAAATTGCTGTGGTGGCTGATTGAAATGTTAGTTCTGCTGAAAGTTTGAATCGGGCTGCTGAAATTGTTGACATGGCTGCTGGTAAGTAGATGACTCACTGTTGGGTCTTAGTTGGGAATTCCAGTGCTTAACCATATTTTTTAACCCCACCAGTGCATCTTTGAGCTCTGTATAGTCCTCTGGTGAAAACATTTTGATCTTACAACCCTGTCACAAAACAAACAAGAAAAATGGCAGCAACCGTATACAAAAGATAAAGCAAAAGAAAATAGAATCAAATGATATGCCCATAAGCACACAAGTAAAAATCAAACAAATCAACTAGTTGCTTCCCCGGCAACGGCGCCAAAAATTTTGATGGACCCAAAAGAGCTGTTACGAAAGTGGGTCTCAAATTTAGATATTTATAATGCTGGAAACCCTTTTTGCAATCAAACTATGAAAACGTAGTAAAGGGGCCACAGGTCGTATTTTTCCTAGGGCTAGTTGATGTTGTGTGATTCGAGCTTGTATTTATGTGTCGTCAAATGTTGCTGGGTTTCAAAGAAGAAATGAGTTTGGTTTCATTTAGAAATGAAATCACAATGAGAAGTAAATAAACTTAACTATTTGAACTTGAACTAGGTAGATGCAATTTACAACTCAACCAATGAGGAAATTAACTCTAACCATTCAAATGGAATGCAAGCAAGCTGTGAAGTTCACAATTCTGATTTTCAAGAAAGACCAATGAATGCAGAAATGAATTCCCATTCAAAACCGAACCTCCACTTGGTACAACAGGCAGCAATGAAAAATAGGCAAATTGATACACAGTTAGTACCAAAGCCTCACTTGATTCAAGGTGCAGAACTCAATCTGAAATGCAGAGGTAAAACTGGAAATTCAGAATCAAGTTAGCTGTAAAACAATCTGTTTTCATACTCAACAGCACACTTAAAGGGTTGTTTAAATTTGATACAATCAATACTGCCACAGAACTTAATTCAACATGCAGAATTGCGGCATCCCAAATATGCAGAAATTCAAACAAGGATCGAATGCAAAAATTCAGACTGCAGAGGCATGAATTCAGCAACAACTCATTGATACACAAAAATTGATGCTCAGAAATTAAACTAATCAGCTCAGAGACAACTCATGTTATTGAAGAAACCTTCCATGAATGCAACAACAATTCGAGTGCCAAAACATGAGCTCAGAATTGCAGAAACAGACCTAGCGCAAATCAATTCAGACACAATCAAGTGCAGAAACAGCAATTAAACTCAGACCTAAGGCACAAAATGGAACGTTTTAGAAATGATCTCGAAGAACTAAAGTTTACTAACACACAAATCAGAACCTGTCGACCAATACTTGCCAAAATAAGATTGAAACTTCAGAATTAGGGTTTGATACGCAGAATTAACTCAAGCTGATCAAAAGAAAATTCAGAAATGAAACTAAGTATGAAAAAAACTTGGATCAACTAAATTCACACACTAAATGTGATCTCTAATTGCAGGAATTAAGCTGGACACAAATCGAATTGGAAAAAAACTGAAAAATTTAGAAACTAACTTGAAATCTGCAAACAGGGCTGATACGCAAGCTAAAACTATAATGCATGAACTGATACGCAAGAAATTAAACTAGAAATGAACTGAAATCTCAAACTAGTGTTCACTAAACAAGTTCACTAACTAACTACTTGCTGAATGAAACCTAATTAAGCAGAAAACAATTCAGAAAGGTTAAACTACAGCTGATACAGAAAATTCAAAAATGAAACACTGCAGAAATGAAATTACAGCTACAAATCGAAAATTCAAGAAGAAAACTAATCCTCAACCCTTCCCGAGCTCAAAATCTCCTTGTTCATCACGCAAGAGCTGGCCTCGAACCCCTAAGCTCAGCAAACTAATCGGAAAATAGCTCAGTCGGTCGAATCTGCTCAAACTGCACGCAGCTGGAATTTTCCAATCCAATCTCCTCTATCTCAATGGATGGATTGCGATGATGATTTGAGGATCATCTGAGCTCACCTTAGAACCCCTATAGACGGCTCTAATGATCGGAAGTGGCTCGTGGATGAGAAACAAGCGATTGGATAGCAGAACTGCCGAAACCCTCAAACAACCCTGTTCCGGCGCAAATTGAGCTGAAATCTCCAACAAAACTATCCTCCAATCATTCAGATGTTGATCCAAGGTCGAGGTTGAGGAGGTCACGCCTTCAAACTAATGAAATTGCAAGAAAAATGAAGAACAGCGCAAGAAGAACGAAGAACTATGAAGGAAACGGCGAAGACGTGACGAAGCTGAAGGCTGAGGAAATTTTGATTAAATACTTAACAATGGACGGCTCAGATTAATTTGAGGAAATCCAATGGCTGATCTTCATCCGATCTGAACCAAACTTTGATGATGTTGATCAAGGGTCAGGATCTGCCTCGTGGTAGCTCGGATCCTCCAGATTTGCAACGGATGGCCCCAGATCAACCTAATCTTTGAATGGACAGTCTAGAACCCTCGAGCTTGATCCAACGGTTGAACGATCTCTGATTGGGATGAAACCTTCATATCTTGATCAGAGTGCTTGATTAACCCTAACCCTAGCTCGGATTGCCTCAGATGATCCCAGATGGCTCAGATCTAGCCGCTTTTGAATCGGACGGCCTAGATTAATCCGAAGCTTGATAACTCGATCCGGGTCCACTTCCGACTCAAGTTTGACCCAGTATGCCCTAGGTTCATGATCCTTCATGCCTACAAAAATAGATCAAAAATTCAATGGCCAAATAATCCAAATATGTATAAATTTGTAATTAAGTCCAAAATAGCAATAATTTCTAGAACCTAGGGTAAATTCACAATTAAGTAAGAAAAATATGGGTCAAACTTGGATTTTAGCAACTAAAATAATCAATAAAATGGTACTTATCAGTAATCAATTGGGAGAGTTGCGTCACGAGAACAAAAGCAGGCTGAGTTGATTAGGTAATTGATTCAACCTCCTCTTAATCGATCAGCAAATCGATTAAAGGGGAATGTAGTAGATTGGGCAATTGATTAAGGGAGACCGTAATCGATTAGCCAATCGATTACGACAGTATTGCGCAAGAGCCCAGAAAGGTGCTGAATCGATTAAGATCTTCTTAATCGATTGGTCAATCGATTAAGCTTCAAAAAATAGTTGTTGAACGACTAAATCTGACGTGGTAATCGATTGGGTAATCAATTAGGGAACCTTAGGTCATGGGTATATAAGGTTTTCATGCAGGTTTGAAGCTGCATCGCTCCGGCATTCCTTTGACGCTCTTCACCTTCTTCATCGTCATTTCAAGTGAGGCATTGGAGCTCAATGCTACTGCATTTCCAAGGATCAAGAGGTGATTCCAAGCTTGAAGAAAGCAAGAAAAGCAAAGAGAGCTAATTTGTGTAAATTTTATAAGATTTCTATTGTATTTGCTTGTTCTTGAGTGTTTCTTCTTGTAAAATTATAAGAAGTTTCTTCACCTCAAGAATGAGATCTTTCATAATGTATGAGAGAGTGAGAAAGAGCAAATCCTTGGATTAGTCAACTTAAGGAGGTGGATACCAAGTAAATCGAGTTGTTAGCATTGCTCAAGTCTTCCGCCGCAACAAATCTTCATCGAGTAAAGATCGGAGCTAATCATCCCCCCCCCTCTAGCTCTCCTACCGGTCCTAACATGATATAGTTGTTTTAGGTGTTCAACCATATCATGTGCATCCATATTCTCATGTTGCTTCTGAATCTCAGAATTCATGGTGGCAAGCATGAGACATGATACATCGAGTGCATCATCCTAATGCTTCTTGTAAGCATCTTTTTCGGCGCGAGCGATGGTTGTGGTGGGTGCTTCTGGAAGAGGTTGCTCTAGGACGTACAACTTTCGTTCTTGTTTGAGGGTGATCCTCAAGTTTCTGTACTAGTCCAAGAAGTTAGCTCCGTTGAGCTTGTCCTTCTCAAGGATGAATCATAGAGAGAGAGAAAGAGTATTTAACGTGTTAAACGACATGGTGATCTACAACAATAAAACATGCAGAAATAAGTATCATATCTAGATCATTTAATTAGGTCTTTAATTAAATGATACTCCCAATGAATCGTAGAACTTTGGTAGGGGTTAGTCATGGATATAGGCAAACTCAATTTGCTCACACTACTAGCTCCAAATTAAATAGCGACCACATTCATGTGGGACATCCATATTATACCTCATCTTGAGTTAACTTTGGCTAATCGCCCAAGACTTAGTATAATTAGGTAGACAATATTTTACCAATTACATCTTATGCAACTCTTAGAAATAAAGGGGCAAGATCCACATTACACATCATCTTGAGTTAGCATTGGCTAATCGCCCAAGACATAGTATAATTGTTCTCTTACCTAATTTTTCCCAACTTTTGGGATATACCTCTAAGGTTCTCAATCTAATTGAGGTGACTTAGTTAAGTCTCAACCAATTAGGAAAACTCGAGTTACATTCGAGTCTAAATATATTTTACAACTAGAAAAATAGAGATAAGGCACGACACGCAGACCATATTATGAATTACATTACAACATACACACACACATATACATCCAATCATATTGAGGTTAGATTTGACCGTTTAAACTTACAGAATGACTATTTTTTACCTTAACAATCAATTAATGAGACTCACCAATCAATTAGTTATTTCCAATATATCTAGCCAATTGATTCCGCGACATTCTATTCACTACTATAGTATCACCAATTGATTGGATATAGTAGCAAACCCTAAACCTAGTTACTGTAGCAAGCCCCTAAAGTTACTATAGCAAACCCTCGAAATTACTATAGCAACCCTAAATATTTAGAGTTTAAAATGAACCTCAACTAGTGTAGCAACCATAGTTACTATAGTAAATCCTAAAAACACCTTAAAATCTTAATTTTATGTTTAGAATGCAATGGTCGATCAATACTCCCTATCAATTGACTAATACTGATGTTTCAACCTTACTAAGTTGAATTCTCATCTTGTCTGGTCTTCGGTTGACCTCAACCTACCATGACTTCCTTTGCTCAGCATCTAGTCAATCTTAAAATGCTGAGATTTTTCGTTGCCTAGCATCCGATCAACCTTGACCTATCGGGACTTTATCATTGCCTAACATCCGATCAACCTTGGTCTGTCTGTATTTCCATCATCGCCGAGTGTCTAGTGACCCACTTAGACTTTCTATCTCGTGTCACTTCATGTTGGACTTCTGACCGCCAATCGTTCGATCACCCATGACCCACTTGGACTTTTTACGTCTTGTCAAGTATTCAGTCAACCCTGACCTACTTGACTTTTCACTCAACCAACTTAACATATTCATCAAATATCGAAACCCCAACTTGAGTCAACTCGAGCATAGTTAGACTAGTTATCCTAACCTAAGGTTAATTGTACCACCAGATTGAACACTTGATGATCAAAAGTTCGACAGAAAAAGTCTAAGTGAGTTATGGAGGATCGGACACTTAGTAATCAGAAGTACAATAGAGAGTTTACAATAGAAAAGTCTAAGTGGGTCACAGAGGATCGGATACTTGGCATGAGTGAAGAAGTCTTAGCAGGTCAAAGTTGACCTAATATTAGACATGAGACAGGAAGACCAATAAGTCAAGGTTGATCGGGTATTGGGCAATGAGAAGTCTCAGCAAGTCACGAATGATTGGATGATGGAAAAGGAAGACTTGGTAGATTGAGGTCAATCGGATAATAAGCATGACATGAATGCAACCTTGAAAAGGCTGAAATTAAGGTTAGCAATCAAACCCTAAACCCAAAAATTTTGTGTTTGTTACATGTTCAATTGATTGGTGAGTAAACCCAGAATTCAGGGTTCAAGGTTGGTCAATCAAATGATGCAATCGATTGGAATAAGGTGGCTAGCAAACAAAATACTTTGAAATTGATTGGTGCAATTGACTGGCCTAAAGCAATTGATTGACACAATCGATTGGTCAAGCAAAAATAGTAGGTTTAAATGGTCAGATCTGACGTGGCAATCAATTAGTGAGTAAGGTCAATCAATTGATAGGTGGAAAACATCCCAAACAATAACTGTTGATCCGGAAGCTAACACGTGGGACGATGACTCCCAATGATACAATGGGTGTTCTTGCGAGGAGGATCGCCTAAGAAGAAAACTCAAAGAACGTTAGAAGGGTGCCGCAAGAAGCTTCGACGATCCCACTCTGACGCTAGAGTCAGAAGTTGATCAGAAAAGGAGAACTGTGGGATTAGGGAGTTTAGACCTTTTCCTAAGCGTCCTTGATTACCTTTTAACTGTGCCTATGATTATTCCCCTCCTTTTGACAATAATGGCATTCAAGGCAGTCGTTATATTATTGTTCCCATAACGGCCAATAATTATCGCAACCAATGATTAAAGCATGTGATCGTTTCCTCTTTTAGTTATTTAATACGTTGCTGACGCCCCTAAAAGTATTAAATGTTTTCTTTAATGAATAGACATCACATGATGCCTCTAAGTGCCCTTAAGGAAGCTTACCCCGACTGAGCAGGGATGACCTTTCCTGACCGGGAGTAACCGTCCCGGTCGGGTCAGTTTGACCAAAGGCACTCAAATCTCCTTTAGTCCAGCAGTACTCTATCACGTTCAGCCGAGCGAAGCACAGGCCCGACCGAGTAATCCACGACCAAGAGTGATTCCTGACTGGGAGCCACCCGCGATAATCTAGATGAGTCCATGTGGAAACTCTTATGTCATGTAATGAGCTCCTATGCCACGTGACAACCTATGATTGACCTCTCAATCAACTGTATAAGAGAGTTTCATTTGGAGGAAGATAGAGTCGGTTCTTGGAGATTCTAAGATGAAGTAGTACTAGTGTATTTCCGGATCAACAAGAGGCATTCTCAAGCAATCAACAATGATCAAAAGCGAAATTCATGAAAAGTTGTTTACAATCTTGTATTTGCTTTAATATCTTGTTTTCTTGTTGTAGTGTTATGTTCTTGTAAGAACAATGTTGTAAGATATGCTTCTCTGCCTCTGGAAGGTTTTCGAGAAGGAGATCACTAGGAGTAGGCATTGGATTAGTCGCCTAAGAGGCGAATTCTAAATAAATCCCAGAATTGTGCATGTGGCGTTGGTATTGATTCATGTTTGCATTGCACATTCAAACAACGAGTCCACAATTAAAACAACGAGTCCACAATTAAGACAAGAAAAGATCAGAGTCATTCACCCCCCCCCCCCCCCCCCCCCCCGCCACCCCCACCCCCCTTCCCTTCTAGCTCATACGAGTCCTAACAACATCAGCAACAATCTCGTCAAGGAACCTCGCCAATACAACGATCAGATTGACATGAAGCCTATAAATAAAACTGAAGCTCTAAGAAAATTTTTAACACACTTCATTGTTTCTATTTACAATCTACATTTGTGCTTAGTTATCGTAAGAGGTTTTTCCATCTCCAGACCACTTTCAAAGGAAAAAATAATGGGACTTTAATATATAGTTCTTGGACTAACAATTCGAAAGTTATAATCAAGTATTTTTTTCAGTATCTTTTTTTTTTATGCATTACTTATTTTGTTAATGCGGTGTGCTTGTTAAGTCAGTTAACAAGAGAAATCTAAATTTTATTTGCAAGTCACTCCCCTCTAACGATCCGCACCGCTTTCGCAACATCAACCATGCATGTGATGATTTAAGAGTATCAACTTGCCTTGTCATTTCCCCATCTTGATTTGCCCCAATTGGGACCATCTCATTCTACCGTACCTCATAATATAAACCGATCAGTCGGAATCATAATGTGACAAATGAAGGATTACAAGTTAGAGGAGACAACTCGAACTAATAGTGATCTAAAAGGAGGCAAAAACTTTTGAGCAGACTCACTCTTAACCCGCCTTGTCGGACACTAGATGAGACCAAAACTATAATTTATACGGGTGGGGTAGATGTTTTTTAAAAAAATTATTTTCTATTGCCTCAAAAAAACGATAAAAATATATAAATTTTCTTATATTTTATTATACATCTTCAAACCTACTTTCGAGTTGGCAATCAAGTTGAATTGCTCGATCCGTGATCAGTTAACTCGACATGGCTCATGACAATATGTGCCAAACTAGAGTCAATATATAAATGGGTCAGTTAGGCGATCAAACCCTTGTTGAGATAAAAAAAAAATTAAAATTAAAAAAAATCCCACTTTGTACCTTTGTTGTCCTAAAATATTTACATTTCGTATTTAATGTCTAATTAAATAATTTATGTAAGTGTCTTTCTTTTAATTAATTACGAGAGAATAAAATCATATACATTTGATTAAATTATCCATGTCGATCTCGATGGGAATTGGATAAGATTATAATTGGCTTTTTAATTTCAATGATTGTCCACATCCCAACTGCCCACATCATAAGCCATGTGGTGGCAACGAATACTTTGTCTAATTACAATAATTATCATCATTCTTTATTTCACGTAATTAATTTCTTGCATGCAAGCCATTAGCCATGCATACATTATTAATATTATTATTATTTCTCTAATTTAAAAGAGGCGTGTGTAATTATTTCTTGATTATTTACTAATATGATATAGACTAAAAAAATTAAAAATGAAAGTGAATACCTCAGTTAAAATTTTAACCGTCACTCAGCGGTATGTCCGATGTCCAATCGTCAAACAAACACTACCGACAGTCTCTGATTGTCATCCTGAATCAAACTATACCTTGGGAGGACGGTGAATCCATCAGGATCGCCAGCAACGGTGAACCCGTCGAAATCGACGGTGAATAATACGAGATCGCAATTGCGGCGATCCCGACAGGTTCACCGTGCCCCCCAGGATATAGTTTGATTCGAGACGACGGGCGGAGGCCGCCGGTAGTGTCCGATCAACGATCGGACGTCGGACGTACCGCCCATTGATGATCAAAATTTTTACCGAGACATTCACTTTCACTGTGTATATTATTACTCTGATAATAAATATTTTAATATCCATCAAATCAAGACGAGTAGAGGTTTGAACACATGAAGTGTTTGGCGGTGCAATTAGAGTCAAATACACATTGTGGCCGCGCCCATCCCACGAAAAAGCTGCATGTCCCATGCAGCTTACGATCGACGATAGATCATAGATATATATAACATAATGCAGGAGACAATAATTAATAATACTGCTGCAGTGCCGATTGTTTCACTCATGATTGTGTTAATGTGATGAAATATGATATCATGTTTCTGATTTCCGATACATATGCATGGCTTGTGACTGATTCATGTAATCAAATCAATATTTATTTGAGGGCAATAGATTATTCTGATTTGATAAATAGATAAAATTACAATAATGTCGATGCCGTCCACGGTGGAAGAAGTCCACGTGGCCTTGTCCCGGACCATCCGCAGTGCTACCGGGGCAATAGCCCGGGGGGCCATAAATTTGAAAAGGAGTAGAAATCAAAATGATAAGAGATAGAGTGAGCAAGGGTGACTTTTGGGGTGGCCAGGTTGGGGTACCTATCCAGGATTTCATTTTAGGTGGGGCTTTAATTAATTTATTTTAATATACAATATACTAAAATTTATTAGTAATTAGATGATCAATAGAATTGAATTTAGGATTAAGTCCAATTTGATTTAGAAAATTGAATATATATATATATATATATATATATATAATTTGAATAAAGATATGTACAGTAAAAATGAAAGTAAAAGTGAAAGCGAAAGCGAAAATGAAAGTGAAAGTCTCAGTAAAAATTGACTGTTAATCGGTGACACGTCTAACGTCGTATCGTCGATCGGACACCGTCAATGATCTTCGGTCGCCGTCCTAAACTAAACTATACCCTGTGGGGGACGGTGAATCCGTCGGAAATTGTCGCAATTACAATCTCGCATCATTCACCGTCAATCCGGACAGATTTACCATTGTCGGCGATTCCAACTAGATCACCATCCCCCAAGGTATAATTTGATTCAGGATGGCGATCGAAGACCGCCGGTGATATCCGATTGACGATCGAACATCAGACATATCATCGATTGACGATTAAAATTTTTACTGAGACTTTCATTTTTAATTTTTATTTTCTATTAGTTCGGATACATTAGCCCGGATAAGAAGTTGGTCTGTCTAACTCTGTCATTGACTATAGCACGATTAATTATGCCAAGATAACTGATTTCATTATTAATGGCCTCATAATGATGTCACCATTCAATTTTTTTAATATATATATATATATATTGATCCTGCCATATAGTTGGCACCATACGGGCAGCCAACGTGGCAAACGACCTAGCCAGCTTCAAGGTCCACGTCATTGTACGGGCAGCCAACTCGACAAACATCCTGGCCGGGCCCAGGGTCTTCGCCGGCCGGTCGGACTCAAGGCGGCCGGTTAGAATAAATATAGCGGTTCATCCGGCCGGTCAAACCCGGCCGACCACATTAAGGCTTACACGCCTCGTTTATCCGGATATTTCCGCCCGGCCACATTAAGGCTTACACGCCTCGTTCAGCCGAGTGCCTCCGCCCGGCAGTCCTTTATGCCCACGCTTGATATCCATCCGGGCGTGCCGTCCGGGTGTCCACTCGGGCACTCTCTCGGAATCACCCTGGGATAAGGACAAAATACACCTGCACCAGCTGCAGGTAACAGGCTGTCACCCCTCGTACGAACTGACACTCTCTGACAGGCGCCGACTTACAGAAACCCGTCTTTGTCCTCACATAAGACAAATAGTATACGACAAAGAAGGTTGGTTACAATCGACATAACCATACCATATCTTCTGACCTTGTCAGAGAATCCTGACACAGGCCATACCCAAATCGACATAACCATACCATATCTTCTGACCCTGTCAGAGAATCCTGACACAGGCCATACTTGGCCCTTTTCCCCGGCTATATAAGCCACTCCCCTCCTCATTATCAGGTACGCGCGCTCACGAAGCTCCTCACCTACATTGCTCTATTATTTTTCCTGTTCATCGGAGTACTGACTTGACCGTCGGAGTGCCTTGCCGGGACGTCTCCCGGCTAGGTTACTAACGGTCATCTTCCTCAGCAGGTCCAACTCCAGCCGTGCACCAGGCGATTTCCGCTTCCGTTCCGTCGGAGAACACCCCCTACGGCGCTGTCATTCTGCGCGAGGACATCCCGTCGGCATCCACGTCACCCATCGCTACACCGTCATCCGGTTGCGGCTCCACTACGCTCGGCGACAGGATCATATATATATATATATATATATATATATATATATATATATATATATATATATATATATATATATATATATATATATATATATATATATATATATATATATATAACCTGGAATATGCTAATTAGGCTATGGATAAAGATCGGGAATATTAATTAAACATATATATATATATATATACCTGGAATATGCTAATTAGGCTATGGATAAAGATCGGGAATATTAATTAAACAGTGACACAAGGAGAAACGAACTGTTGCTCGATTAATAATTGAAGCTGGGTTGGCCCATGAGACAATTCTACATGTTCATAAGAGCTCGTGATGCAGCACTCCAATTGGGGAACAAAATAGGGCCCGCGACCGATAAAATATTTGCGTCATGTCCTTCCTTTTTGAGGGGTTTTTTAGAAAAATACAAAGCCCCTAAGATGGGTGAGAATTTTTCAGTTTAGACCCTGAGTTTAGTCCTTCCAATTATTTGTATCAATTTAAATTGATCTTGGTTGTCCAATCCGATCCATAGTTGCCTTTGTTTGTCGCGGGCCCTTGCACGGTATGTTTATAGATCACGATAGTCCTCGATCGAGATTATTTTGATTGTGTGCTTAATCTCTGTGTGTGAATATGAACCTATAGTTGTGTGTGAATATGGAGGCTAATCGATTAGAGTAGGTAGTTAGAACTTAAATTCTTCTTTAAGAGGGACTCATGTTTTATGAGATGTCATGATAATTGCCAATGATTCAAACACCTAGAGAGTTCGGTCGACGCAAGAAGAAAAAAATAACCTAAGCGGTTGGAAGCATAGAGCATCGAATAATAAGAGTCGCCATGAAAAATCTCTACCATGTAATTAATGTTGTAAGTTCATAAGAACCTCAAACTCAAACATTAAGCTTATTAATGTTAGAAACACAAGAATAAAAAAGGGATTTTTTAATTTATTAGCACCAATCAAGGAAAATAATTAATTTTTCATAAAATTTTTAAACTAATATCTCAAGTCCATAAAAATGTATTATATATTTGAGTGCATAAAGTTTTAGGAGTTATTAAAAATTGATATAATTTTAAAATAAATATGAGTAAAAACTAACTTCACATCTCCAAATTAACATAATCAAGAACTTTTATTTTAGTAAATTTGTAGCCTAAAATAAATAATCTAACTTGATTAAATAATAAAAAACATAAAAAATGGTGGTATGCAATTAAATGGCATATTTAATTTTATATATATATATATGAATTGGTGATTGGACATTAGTAATATATATTTTTTTAAGTTAACATCACGTATTCATACCTCAATTAATTTAGTGTAATTTGTTTCCTCTTACTAGAGTTTCTCACTTACTATTACTATTAGAATACATATTAAAGCATTCACAGTGGATGATTTATCGACCCAATATTATTAAATAAACCATCTAATAAAATAAATTTAGCTGTTAATTTTAAAAAGATATTCTAGGGCTGCTCCCGGGTAACTTACTAGTATATTTAGTGTTTTTCAATCATACATTTTAATGAGTTCATCATTGACTTTGCGTTTTAATGTTGCTTATGAATCCATTAACCACTATTATACATTTATGGAGGTGATAAGAAAAAGTATAGCTTGATTGGGACGTTGATTAATTATACGATGAAGAAGCAAATAAAAGAGTTTGATAGTTAGAGATATAGTCGTTGTAAGTTAGATTGATAACTAACGCATAAGGTGTTATCGTAATAAGGTTTGGAGGTCAAATTCTGACAAAGTCAAATGTCTGTCCTTCCTTATGCGTTAGTCAAATTATATAAATTTGAAAAAATGATAAATATTAAGAATTATATTGAATTTGGAAAAAAAAGGCACAATGTACTATTTTTCTGGGGCATATAATGCACACTCATTGTTCATTAGAATCTCTAATGTGACTGTACTTTGATGGGGTCTAGAATCACATCAGTGCTCGGGCCATTGATTTAAGATTTCCCCCCCCATAAGTTATTCAAAATAATTTAATTATAAAAATAATAATTCATAAAAATAAAAATCTTTTATTAATTTTATATAATTGATTTTTATTCCAATTAAAAAGGAATATAAGTACTTAGCGTTAACCTTTTAGCACCATTCACTTAATTAAATATAAAGATGCATGCACAAAATAACAATTGCTAAATTTAGCAAATAATCCAAAATTGGAACCGACTCGATTTATTTATTTTACTTTTTTGTTTTTGCTAAATTTGCTTATTATATATATCGAAACCCAAATCCATGAAATTTTGTATTCCATCAAAATAAAGGAATTATATATATATATATATATATATATTGCGGATGTTATGTTGTAGGTCGTGTGCGATTGTAACATAAGCAATCTTAATCGATTGAAAAGATCTCATCAATATAAAGGACGTAAATCATGAAGGCTATTAGATTGGATGCTGTGGCTAGCATGTGGAGAGGGGGCACACTGGTTTTACCAGGTTTGACCCCTAGACCTCAAGGTAGCAACATCCACGTCTTAATCATCAGTCTATCACATGGGAACTCTCCTTAAGAAGCCCTCAATTAGTTGAGGTGTCTCAATCAATTCCTTAATCGATTGATGCATCTCGATCGTGACTGTCGTGATCAATTACGATGGATTATGACGGTATTCTAGTCAAAATTCATTCATTTTCTTCCCAGGGTTCATCTTCCCCCTGAGTTAAAATTTGAGTCAGATCAGGTGCCCGAAGGCCGCTGGCGATGGGCGCTCAGGCATACACAGACACTTCCCAATCGATTGATGAATTAATTTGGATGTCTCTCAATCTTTTGACGAATCGATTAGAGATAGTCATGTACGGGTGTGTTGCGTAACATTCGTAGTAGAGCAATTGTTACTCTGTGTGTGTTTTTTTTTGGGTATGTATAGATATTTTTATAAAAAAATTAATAAAAATACATTTTATCAAGGGAAAATTTTCATAAACTCCCCATTCTCAAATTCATCTTTGCATGCAGTCCCCACTCAAGTTTTTCTTTGCATGCAGTCGGATTGACAAAACAGTTTGGTGAGTATTATTTGAAGAAAGTTGAGTATAAAAGTTAGAAATTTGAGTATGTAAGGTTGCATCCACCACATCAAGAAACTGTGTACTCAATTTTCACTTTTTTATACTCAAGTTTTACCTTTTTATACTCAATTTTCACTGATGTATATTCAATTTTCATTCTTTTATACTCAATCCATTAGGGAGTGAATGCAATGAAAATCTCAAATGGGGAGTACATGCAAAGATCAAATGGGGATTGGGGAGTTTTCTATAATTTACTGATTTATTTATTTATCAAATAAAAATAATAATTAATTGCTCAAATATCCTCTTAACTATCCACAGCGGCGAATCCAGACAGAAATTTAAAAGGGTGCTCAAAAAAAATTTTAAAAAATATTTTTTCTATCAAATAAATATATCAAAAGACTAAAATACTATTGTATAAAAATTTATGCATACTAATAAAGTAATTATTCCTAGACATCAAATTATGAATTATGTTACTCTGTGTGTGTTTTTTTTTTGGGTATGTATAGATATTTTTATAAAAAAATTAATAAAAATACATTTTATCAAGGGAAAATTTTTATAAACTCCCCATTCTCAAATTCATCTTTGCATGCAATCCCCACTCAAGTTTTTCTTTGCATGAAGTCGGATTGACAAAACAGTTTGGTGAGTATTATTTGAAGAAAGTTGAGTATAAAAGTTAGAAATTTGAGTATGTAAGGTTGCATCCACCACATCAAGAAACTGTGTACTCAATTTTCACTTTTTTATACTCAAGTTTTACCTTTTTATACTCAATTTTCACTGATGTATATTCAATTTTCATTCTTTTATACTCAATCCATTAGGGAGTGAATGCAATGAAAATCTCAAATGGGGAGTACATGCAAAGATCAAATGGGGATTGGGGAGTTTTCTATAATTTACTGATTTATTTATTTATCAAATAAAAATAATAATTAATTGCTCAAATATCCTCTTAACTATCCACAGCGGCGAATCCAGACAGAAATTTAAAAGGGTGCTCAAAAAAAATTTTAAAAAATATTTTTTCTATCAAATAAATATATCAAAAGACTAAAATACTATTGTATAAAAATTTATGCATACTAATAAAGTAATTATTCCTAGACATCAAATTATGAATTATGATACAGTTTCAAGATGATTATTGTAATATATTATAGAGAAGGAAAGAATACTTATTAATTATATTGAAATAATAAAGAACGCTAAAATATAATTATTAGCATTAGCATTAAAATAATTGATTATTTTTTATTAATTATTTTTCAAATGACAATTTTATAAAAAAAATTTAACAAATTTAAAACATCATATATATATATATATATATATATATATATATATATATATATATATATATATATATATATATATAATTGATCAGGTGCGGACCGCGGTGATCATCGGTGGACACCATCGGTGACCATCAGCGGCCTTCGGCCGCCGTCCTCGAACAAAACTATAACCTAGGGGGTGAGCGATGAATCTTAGGGGTAACGATGAACCCGTCGGGTAGCAATGAACCCGTCGACATTAGGTAACGGCTGATCGGTCAGGTTGACCGATCATGCAGCTGTCTGATCGGTCAGGGAGGTCTCTGACCGATCAGAAAAATCAATTATATATATATATATATTATATATATATATATATATATATATATATATATATATATATATATATAATATATATATATATATCATGAATGTATTCAGAATAAGGGGGTGCGTAACCCCTCGCTCCCCCTGGCTCCGCCGATGACTATCCATCATTTTATTTTTTTTAAAATTATTTTACCTTGGGGAATAATTTTATAGAAAAATACCCTCTTTTTCTATGACAAATCGTGTAGAATGTTATTGGACGATGAATTTCATCTTTTATTATAATTTTATTTTGTAATTTTTAATTATAAATAATAACTCTTCTAAAGCACTACAATTTTATTTTCTAATTTTTAATTATAAACAATAACTCTTCTAAAGCACAAAACTCAATCTCTCTCTTAATCTCTTGCCTTCTTCTTAAGTCTTGATCTGGACGCCAGTTCTTCTCTTCTCTTGTGCCACAAGAATCGGCAGTTTGGGGGAGCTCTTGATCCAATGCAGATCACAGGCTCGTGATCGCCTCCCGGATCGGGCATTGAGGAGGACTGTAATGAGCTCGGCGAGGGCGATGCACCCCCTCTGCTGCATCGTCATCGATCGCCACAGCGACGTTGGCGACCGATCCTCGGACCCGGCGCGACCGGGGGGCGACGAGCCGGAGGCGGCGCCGACCAAAAACGGGGAGGACGTCGCCGTGGAAGGCGTGCTCTACAAGTGGACCAATTACGGCCGCGGCTGGCGGTCCCGCTGGTTCTCCCTCCGCCACGGTGTGCTCTCTTACTCCAAGATCCGGCCAGGCGACGACGTCGCCAAGGAAGAAGGCGGCGTACGGATCATTGGAGACTCCTCCGCGAAGCTCTCCGCCCGAGCGGCCGCTGGGAGAAAGCCGTCCGCCAAGCCGGTCGGAATCGTTTATCTTAAGGTACGCGGCAGATCCCGATCAATCTATCTCATTTTGCGGAAAATGCTATTTCCCCGTCTATTTAATTATCTCCACGAAAGAGAAATCCCCTCGGGTGGCATTGCACCAGATCCGGAAATTTGAATGGGCCAAAATGTTGAGCTGATTGGAAAATTTGGAATTAACTTGTTCGACAAAAACCTCGCCCGATTTCCTCGCTCGGCTGCGATTCTCCCGCTTTCGAGCTCCGTGGGGCTAAACAACTGGATCTCTCTCTTCCATTCATTCTACCCCCCTCCCAAAAAATTATTTTAGTTATTTCTCAATTTCTTACCCCGTCTTCTTATGCATAAACGAAAAAGAGTTCTTTTTCCCAGTTCCAAATTCATTTCTCACGATGGATTTTCTTTTACCTCTTTCCTTTCCTTTTACTCTCCCTTACTCGCAGTGAAAGAGGTGAATTTTCTAGAGTGGGTCACCCGTCCGAAGGTTTACTTTGTTGCCTACCAAGGCAGTACCCACGGCGCTCTACTCTGTGGTTATAAAGTGGGGAGCAGCTCGGTGTTGTTTTGATCCGCGTCACGGAAACGAAGTTTTGTTTCGTCTTGCTTGGACATTTTATTGCTGGTGGTTGCTTGTCTCTAGGGTTGTATTAGTCGCTGGCGTCAGTCTACTGTTCATGCTCAGTCCCGGAAACAACTGGATTGGGGCACAGGGGTGCATGGGTACATTGAGCCTTGAATTGGAAAAATAGTTATCGTAGAAGCATAGCAAAGGTGGATCTCTAGTTTTGCAGTAGAATAAATTTATTTTGTTAATCTTTCTTTGATATGTTCTTTTATATTTGATTTGTTTTTCCATATTCTGTTTTTTTCTGCTTGTAACTGAGAATCTTTCCGCTTTAGCTTTGGTACCTTCTTTAAGACGGATTTACTTGTGGCTTGTGAGGGCTATGGTCCTCTTTTGTATCAAATGGAGCAGTTTGCTAAACTTGTCTGCTTTAGGTACCTTTCAGAATAACCTAGGCATCCAATGTGATCACACAAACTTAGGTTTTCATGTATGCTGGGAACTAACATCTCAACGAACTTTAGGTTGCCAAAATGTAGGCTCGAGAGCATCTACTTTTGCTTTGTGATGCCAGCCCTTAATTAGAAGATAACTGAGAGCAGTTTCGTTAAGAGCTAACAAACTTTAATTTAGGAACACTGCAATTGTTGAATTCAAAGAGGCCAAAACAATTTGTTTGAAATATAAGTTTATCGATCAACTGAAGAAAAATACAGGCGATTTTCTTAAGAGACTTAGGAGATGGCAACAAAGGAGGTAAGTGGATGAAGATGTCCAATATGTATGATGAATCGACATTTCAGATGTGCATAATACTGTGATAAATGACCAGATTAGCATTTGCTTGCTGGCACATTTACAGTACTCAAATGATTTATGTGCTGAACTGCAACAGAGGTGCATGCCAGATCTGTACCAGTGGAATGAATAGATGCATATCCTGAACCATTCATATAAGGAGATGATACATAGTACGTCACACTACAATGACTGCTATATGGATTTCAGAATCAATAAAACAGTAGCAATAGATGTAATAGGGATTTCAATTGTTTCCCATAATTGCAGTTTGCTATGTTTATCACAAATAGAAATAATTGACAGTTGCCATGTTTTTGATGTCCCAATGTAACACTTGAGGCCTCTTATTCTAACAGGGTAAGTGCTGGTATGCCAAAATGTCATCCAGTGGGTGTTTACTCTAATTCAGTAATTCTTATATTAGATACAATCTTCATCAATTGTAAGATTGTGTTGTTTCTCTATCATTCAATTAACAAGCATGTAGGAAATAAACACAGCTTAGGCAAATGTTTAAGAAACAACAAAGTTTACATTTTGCATCCTGAGGTCAGTTGTTTGGAGTTTGGCAAACTTTGGTTCTTGGTCTTCAAGTCACACAAAAATAGCTTGTTAAACTTGATTGGTGGATTACATTAGTACATCTTGAGCTTTTTTTGTAGCTATATTGGATTAGATTTTCATTTGTTTAACTGCAGTTTCTTAAACTTCTAATTTGTCTGTATTTAAATCCTCTTAGGTTTCGTCCTTTCGAGAGAGCAAGTCTGATGATAGACGGTTCTATATATTTTCTCGCACGAAGACACTTCATCTGAAAACTGATTCAGAGAAAGATCGCGTTGCATGGATTCAGGCATTAATCTTGGCAAGGAGTGTATATTCATTTAGAACATTAAGCGAACGAATTTCTTCTCTCTCAAATGGTATAACATTTTCAACCGATACACTTAGAGATCGTCTGCATGCTGAGGGACTTAGGGAGGATGTGATAAGAGACTGTGAACATATTATGTTATCAGAGCTCTCAGAATATCAGAGACGGGTAAAGCTTCAGTATGAAGAACACCTAAAGTTTCTTGGAACTGTTGAGCAGCATTTAGAGGTAAGATGTACAACTTTCAAATAATCTTTTAGCAAGTTTTTCCTAGACTGAAAATGTATTTATTTATTTTACTTTACAACATGTTTATTTGCGTGTTTGCTAGAACATAGTATGCAATATACAGAGTTTGACTTGCACTTTTGCAGGACATTAACACTGAAGATGAAGAAACAACTTGTGGTGGTCATTTGCAGCTATTGAAAACTGAATTTTCCTGTTCTGGACACGGAAAGTACAGTGGTATAACATGTTCCTATCTTTTCAAGTTTTACTTGATAACGATGATCATTTATGTTGTTTATATTCAATATTTACATTTTTTAATGGCGCTTGAAGTGCTTACTATTCCATATATCTTTCAAATTGCACTGTTGTCAATCAGCAAATGGTTTAGGTATTCAGTTAGATTATTGGTTTCTTAGTGCTTACTATTCCATATATCTTTCAAATTGCACTGTTGCCAATCAGCAAATGGTTTAGGTATTCAGTTAGATTATTGGTTTCTTTTGTTAGTATCATGGTGTTTGAACTTATTTTTCCTTATCCATACTAAGACTCTATTACAATGAGATAATATTAGTATGAGATCTGCAAAAACAAGAAATAAATGAGCTACAGATTCAAGGACTGCGCAAATTTTTTCCCTATTAAGATCTTTTTTGGCTGTCCAGAATATAGCACAACGGAATCATCAGATGATGTAGAAAAGCAAGAGACTGATGACATGTCAGATGAGGATGAGCCAAATTTCTTTGATACAAATGAGTGCTTCAATGACAATTCTGGATCCAATTCTTGTTCTACTTTGACAAGGGTGACACATCATGAAGGTAAGAATTCTGGAAGTGAGAACAGTGGTGATGTGAAGATAATGCACTCCAAAGAAAAAGATTGTTGTCAGGATGTATTTCCATATCCTGAAAGGCGAAAGAAGCTACCAGAACCTGTTGAGAAGGAGAAAAGTGTGGGCCTTTGGTCTTTGATTAAAGACAATGTTGGTAAGGATCTGACACGTGTTTGCCTACCAGTTTACTTCAATGAACCACTGTCATCCCTTCAGAAGTGCTTTGAAGAGCTTGAGTATTCACAACTCTTGGATGAAGCCTATGAATATGGCGTAAAGGTTTGATGGCTCTTTGCTCCTCGTTGCTTATTTTATTGATGTCAATGCATTAATTAACAAATACCTGCTGAAAATTTTGTACTGATTCCATTTTTTCCAAACTAAATGATCCATGTAAAATCAGGATGGCAGGTCGAAAAATGATGGATATAGACGGAATATTCTATTCCAACATTGGACAACCTAATTTTCAACAAGAATTGCCTAAAAAATCAGTTGTGATTATTTCATCCAATTCCATTTAATACTCTAGAGTCCATACTGATTCAAATTTAGTACCTCCTATAATAACAAACTTAAGTTTTCAGGTGTTATCTGATGAACCAGTTTGTCTGACTTGATTCAATCCAGCAACATACCTGATTTGACTAGTCTTTGATCCATTCTCATAGTCAAAATAAAACTTGTATTGAAATCATTATAATCCTCATTCTGCACTATGTAATTCCATTTTATAAAACTTAATCTTTTTTTTTGTTTTTCTCTATTTGTTAGGGGAACAATCTGATGAGAATTCTGAAGGTAGCAGCATTTGCTGTTTCTGCATATGCCTCTTCTATTGGTCGAA
>JAGFNQ010004583.1:0-28687 GCA_024364735.1 Boesenbergia rotunda | reverse complement strand
TGTTTAATTGGTATTTAGTGCCCCAATTACTGCAGATGCACTGACTTAAAGCATCTTGAATCAAGGCATAGACCTAAGCATCTCAACCCAGTCTAGGTTATCAATCAAAAGTACCCTAAGGTGCTTGTGAGATGCTGACTTCTAAATCTATAGTGCATGCAGTTCTAGGGTTATGGCCTAAGCTAAGTCCATTTGCGAAAAAGACCCTAGTTTTGAAGGGGGTAAGTTTTTATAAAAACTAAATCAGAAAATCAATTAAAAACAAGTGATTTTAGAAGTAAAACAGTTTTTTAAAAAAAACATAAGTAGAGCAATCCTATTCTACTAAGCATAACCCTAACTGCCTTCTTAGTGAACTGAACTCAGAATCAGGTAAGGGTTTGGTGAAGATATCAGCTAAGTTAGATTTTGAGTCTACATGTTTAAGGACTATCTCACCCCTGGCTACATGATCTCTTACGAAGTGGTGTTTAACTTCTATGTGTTTAGTTCGAGAGTGTCGGATTAGGTTCTTAGTTAGATTAATTGAACTTATATTATCAATGTAGACTTGGGTTTGGGTGTAGTCAAGATGGAAGTCCTTAAGAGTGTGCATCATCCATAAGAGTTGTGCTACACACTCTCCTAAAGCAACATACTCAGCTTCGGTTGTGGATAGAGCTACGCAGTGTTGCTTTCTACTGCACCAACTAACTAGACTATTTCCTAAAAGTTGGCAGCTTCCACTTGTACTCTTTCTCTCTAGTTTGCATCCAGCATAGTCAGAATCATAGTATCTTGACAGGTCAAAAGTTGAGGTCCTAGGATACCAAATCCCTACATTTAGGGTGCCCTTAATGTACCTAAGTATTCTTTTTAGGGCTGCTAAGTGCATTTCCTTAGCACAAGTTTGGTATCTAGCATACATCCCTACAGCGAAAAGGATATCAGGTCTGCTAGCTGTAAGGTACAGTAGACTTCCAATCATACTTCGATATAGCTTAAGGTCTACAGGTTTACCTTCAGGGTCACTATCTATTTTTACATTTGTTGCCATAGGGGTACTTATGCTTTTGGAGTTATCCATTTTAAATTTGTTTATTAACTCCTTAGCATATTTGGATTGATGGGCATAATTTTCATCCCTAGTTTGCTTAATTTGTAATCCTAAAAAGAAGTTGAGCTCACCAACTAAGCTCATTTCGAATTCGTTTTCCATAATTTTTACAAATTCTTTTAAGAAATTTGAGTTGGTGGATCCTAAAATTATATCGTCAACATAGATTTGGGCAATAAAGATGTCTTTTTCTAAGGTCTTAAAAAGAGTTGAGTCAATTTGTCCTTGTTAAATTCCTTAGAAATGAGGTAGGTTGATAGATGTTCATACCATACCCTAGGTGCTTGTTTTAGTCCATACAGTGTCTTATTGAGTTTGTAAATATGGTCAGGTTTTTCTAAGTCCTCAAAATCGGGGGTTGTCCTACATAGACTTCTTCTCTAATAAACCATTCAAAAAAGCTGACTTTACATCCATTTGGTAGAGTTTAAATCCTTTATGGGATGCAAAGGCTAGCAACATCCTGATTGACTCAAGTCTAGCTACTGGGGCATAGGTTTCATCATAATATAACCCTTCGACTTGACTGAACCCTTTAGCTACTAGGCGGGCTTTATTTCTAACTATTTTCCCTTGGTCATTTAGTTTATTCCTAAATACCCACTTAGTATCAATTATGGATTTGCCCTCAGGTTTAGGTACTAGTTCCCAGACTTGGTTCCTCTCAAATTAGGCTAACTCTTCTTGCATTGCTATGATTCAATCAGGATCAGGTAAGACTTCCTCTATAGTCTTAGGTTCAATTTTTGAAATCAGTGCAATCTGACTAAGATTTCTATAGGAAGACCTAGTTCTGACTCCTATGGTTGGATCACCCACAATTTGATCAGTTGGGTGACTGAGTCTGGGTTTCTTGGTTCTTCTAGAACTTGGTTCAGCCTCAGGTTCGGCTGGACGGTTCGGTTCGGTATTTGGTTCAACTACTTGGGTTGGTTCAATTATTGATTCAATTGACTCAGTAGTTGGTTCAATAGTTAGTTCATTTAGGAGTTCAACTAGTGGTTCAATAATTTGTTCATTATCTTCATGATTAATATTTGATGGTTTTAGATCTGGATTATCAGATTTTGAATTAGTTTCCTCCTTAAATATTAGATTTGTTGTTTCTTCAATTTTGTTAGATTGTTTATTGTAGACCCTATAGGCTCTACTTGTTGTTGAATATCCTAAAAATATTTCAGGGGTAGACTTAGACTGGAATTTACCTAGGTAGTCCTTGGTGTTTAGGATATGGACTTTACACCCAAAAACCCTTAGGTAATGTAGGTTTGGAAGGCAATGGTAATATAATTCATAGGGAGTTTTATTATGTCGTTTGTTAATTAGGACCCTATTTTGGATATAGCAAGCCGTACTAATTGCTTCTGCCCAAAATTGGTTAGCTAGGTTGTGTTCATTGAGCATAGTCCTAGCGGCTTCCTGTAGGGTTCTATTTTTCCGTTCTACTATCCCATTTTGTTGGAGGGTTCTAGGACAAGAAAATTCGTGTATATACCCGTTTATTCTACAAAATTCCTCGAACCTTTGATTCTCAAACTCTCCCCCGTGATCACTCCTAAGTCTTTTGATTTTGATATCATTTTGATTTTTAATTATCTTACAAAAATCAATAAACAGGTTTAGGGTTTCATCCTTAGTCTTTAGGAACCTAACCCAGGTAAACCTAGAGTAATCATCGATAATTACTAAGCAGTATCGGTTTCCGCTTAGTGACTTGGCTCCATGTGAATCAAATAGGTCAAGGTGCAGGAGCTCAAGTGTTGTTTGAGTTAGGTCTGATTGAATTTGTTTGTGATTAGACCTGGTTTGTTTACCTTGGTTGCATGAGTTACATATCATTTTTTCATGGTTCTTAATTTTTGGTATTCTTTTAATTAGAACAAGTTGGGTGATTTTTGAAATTAATCTTAGATTAGTGTGACCTAATCTCCTATAACAGAGGTTTGATTAGTCTAACTGAGTTAAGAAGCATTTAGGTATTAAGGGTAGGTTTATAGTGTAAACATTATTTTTCCTAGTGCCCTTAAGCATGACTTCTGAGTTTTACAAATTTCTAATTAGGCAGTCAGAGTTGGTAAAGGTAACTACATAGCCAGTATCACATAATTGACTTATACTAAGCAAGTTAAATTTAAAGTTATCAACCAAGAGTACCTTTTTAATTACAAAATCAGATTTGAGTTCAATGTTACCTGACCCAATGACTTTGAGTGTAGCATTGTTGCCAAATGCTACTGAGCCTAGGTTCTTAAACTTAAGTTTGGTGAATTTCAATTTGTCTCCAGTCATGTGTTTGGAGTATCCGCTATCCAACATCCATTGGTCCAAATCTTTATGTTCCTACTCATAAAGAATTTGTTGATTTGGATCCAATTAGAATTAAGGATAGCTTAAATTGATTTTCACATCCTAGTATGTCTCACCCAATCTATAGTTATCAATCACGTTAACCTTATGGGTTTTGTGAGATAGGTTTTAATTGAAGTAACGATTTTATTTTGAAAAACCATGATTAATTTTGAAAGGTTGAATTAATTTTAAAAACCATTACTTTTAAATTTACTTTGAAAAAGAAATATTTGAATCTAGGATTAATTGAAATTTGTGTTAGATTCAAATTTGACAAAGAGTAAATTGAATTTGAATTTCAAAAATTGGCTTCCAGGTCTTGGCGAGGCACAAGGCCTTCTTTGGCCGTAACCTTATTGGATCATCAACCTTTTCCTTAACAAAGCCTTTTAGTGAAATTTCATTTTCAAGATTACTTTTTGAGAAATTCTGGTCTAACTTGTTTGGGTCTTGGATCGGTAACTTCGGCTAGTTTCACCAGTCTAAACAGACCAAGTAGAGTATACTTGACCTTATTAGAAAAGGTTTCTCTAACGTACTATCATCTCACCTCCACCCAATACTATGTTGTTCAAATTTCAGTTAAACCGTTTTAGTCCTTAATTTAACCATCCCTAGATCTAAGCATGGTAATTTGCAGAAAGTAAATAAACAAGCAAGCATGCAATTTTAAGATAGGAAAAGAATTTATCTAATTATAAAAATTATTTTTAAGTTGGCTCCCCTTGGACTAAAGCCACAGTAATGATTAGGCAAGATATGAATCTTGTCCTTGGGGATCCAATACTGGTTTGGTCCAGCTTGGTTGTTCTGGCAAAGTTTGGGTACCCATGCCTAAACTTTGGGTCTAGATTGGTTCAATACAGCATAGTATAACCTTTGTCTAGACTTGGTTCGATGCTCTAACCCGGATCGATTTAGAACAGACTTCTATTTTTCGAGGATCATGTCAAGACCCTTGGAACCCGAAGTGAATTGTTCTAAAGCTGCTTTAAGGTCCTTGACTTGAGTTTTCAAGGAGAAGTTCTCTTTCTCAAGCTTTTCAATTTGAGTAGAGGTTCCTTCTTGAACCTTCTCAGTTAAGGATCTACAGTCAGTTTTCTCTTTCAGGAGTTTTACTTCCTGTCGGAGGGACTCGACTCAGATTTTGGCTTTCGTCAAGTTACTAGATAGGTATTCAATTAATTCTGCTAATTCAACTTTAGAATAACCACTTACAATTATTTTGTCGTCCTCCGAAATTGTGAGCCTTCTGTCGTCCGACTCCGATTCTGATCTGGTGTCGATGTCTTCCGAAGTAGTCAGGGCGAGCAGGTTCGATTGTGGGGCCTCTTCTTCTTCTTCGGAGGAAGACTCGTCCCACGTGGCTTGAAGGGCCTTCTTCCTTCGAGTCTTCTTGGCTTCTTTTAGATTTGGGCACTCCGATTTGTAGTGTCCCTTCTTGTTGCATTCGAAGCAAGTCACACTTGATTTGTTCTTTGATGTTGAGGGATCAGCTGGATCTTCCTTCTTTCAACTGGCTTTTCTTCTGTTGATCTGATGCTTCAACTCCTTGTAGTAGTCCCGGGGTAGCCGAACCAGCTTGGATCGATCTCCTTCGCTGTCTTCTGAGTCTGAGTCTGAGTCAGACTCGGGTGCAGGTCGAGGTTTCTTTTTGGCCACCTTTCCTTGGGTTTTTCCTACAAGAAAAGCAATACCTTTCTCGGCTAAGGTGCAGTTAGTCTACTCATGTAATTTTAGTTCAGAAAATAATTCGTCTAATTTAATTTTAGAAAGATCCCTTGAAACTTTGTATGCATCTACCATAGATGCCCACAAAGTATTTCTTGGGAAAGCGTTTAGGGTATACCTGATAAGGTCACGGTTTTCTACCTTGTGACCGATTGTATGTAGACCGTTCATCAGCTCCTGGATCCTGGCGTGGAGCTGGGCTGCTGACTCACCTTCGTTCATTTTGATTGTGTACAACTTGTTCAGCAGTAGGTCCCTCTTGCTGATTCGGGCGTCGGACGTACCTTCGTGCAACTCGATCAACTTACCCCAGAGTTCCTTTGCACTGTTGAAGGGTCCCACCCGGTTCAGTTCTTCTTTGGTTAGTCCGCATTGGAGTGTCTGGGTCGCCTTTGCATCAGCCTCGATCTTCCTTTTCAGCGAGGCGTCCCATTCTGTGTAAGGTTGTGCCACTTCTTCAGCATTCTTTGGTATTTCCAAACTAGATTGGATTGTGATCCACATGTCCACCTGAGTTTTCAGGTGGACTTCCATCCGACTCTTCCAGTAAGAGAAGTCTTCTCCACTGAAGAGTGGTGGTCTGGCTGTGCTGAAACCTTCTTGCATGGCCATTAAGATTTCTGAAATGACAAAAAAACGAGGAAATTCTGTCCCAAGACTTGGTCTTGGATTAGTAGTGCGGGAATAAAATAATTAAGAAAGAGCAATCGAGTGGTGTTGTACCAACATCGATTAACGAGAAAAATTCGAAAGAAAATGAAATACAGATATAGAATTTGAAAAGTAAATCACAACACTTTCGAAAATGAAAACTTTTACCGACGCCCGAGATGGATCTAATTCCAGAGTAGAGGGTCGTCGTCGGCGCTGAAATCTCGAAATGGAAGTTTGCCGGGGCGTAGCGCGAGAGCGAAAGTGTTTTGAGCGTTGGAAAGAATGATATTGAAGCCTTGGGGGTCAAGCCCCTTTTATAGCCTTCCTGGGGGCGCCTGATTCTCTAGGGGCGCCTGACACGTGCCTTCAGATCGGAGAACCTTCATCCACAGCTCGGTCAGCGCTTATCCCCTTTGAATCGGCTCCTGGTCAGATTGGGGCGCCCGGGACCTCCTGGGCGCCTAGGTTGACTTGGTCTGGTGGTTTTGTGGCAGATTTGCTTCGATGACTCGTTCGACTTTGACCTTGGGCACCCGGGACCTCCTGGGCGCCTAGCCCAGTTGTTTGCCCCCTTCCTTTGGGCGTTCTAAGCTGCAAAAACACACTCCTTCGGTCCCTGCAATCATGGTTAGTTCCAACACAAACAAAGCAAGAGTGTTAGTCATTAATTACATCCATAGCTGTCTTGGTTCTAACTTCGGGTATCCCAAATGGAACCCTAGGTCGAACCGACGCCTACTGTTCCCTCGACGGGGAACGCGTCCTCACCTACTCCTCTCAGGAGAGTTTACCTTTTGCCAACCGGCTCCTTCGGTTGGATTTTTGCCCAATCCTCCTGACCAGGTCTTCGTGCCCACCTTCCGAGCAGGTCTTCGGTGCCCAGCCCCTTGCCAGGACTTCATGCCCAGTCCTCGACCAGGACTTCATGTCCACCTTCCGAGCAGGTCTTCGGTGCCCAGCCCCTTGCCAGGACTTCGTGCCCAGTCCTCGACCAGGACTTCGTGCCCAGTCCTCGACCAGGACTTCGTGCCTAGTGTACCTAGGACTTCTTCCTGCACACTCAGTGAACACATTAGAATACAATAACATATTAACTCTTGAACCCTTTGTCATTATCAAAACCCAGGTTCGACTTAGGTGCTGCCTGCACCAACATAAAGATAATCAGCTGTTTTTCACACTTCCAACATATAGTTAGTGGATGAGACATGATGTACCTTCCTTTTAGTCAGGGTGTTGATTGGTATCAGATTCTTTGGTTGTCTATAATTTTGTCCACGAAACATAATAATGGTTTTCACATCATGTATATTAACAACAATGCCGCCACTTAATCTTGCCATCATGGTTGCCATTTCTTTGATTTTTTCCTTAGGAAAGTTGTCACAACAAACTTGCACAGTCTCATGAAACTTCCAATGGAGATGCATGTTCTGAACTACTCCTCCAAAGACCCCACGAACTCCAACAGGAACATAATTTCGATTTCCGAAACCTATCTTCTTATAAGCCTGAAGCTGCTCAAGAGTAAGAAGCTCAGGATCATGCCGAGGAGGTGGTAACTCTGGCAATTCATATTTTTTGAGCTTTTGAAGAAGCAATGCCACCTTTTTCTTGGCCTACAAAATAATTATATTAGTTAAGTCAGAACAAACAAAGCAACTATAGTTTGGAAATTTTGTGTATAAATTTATGATATGAATTTTCATGGCTAAAACAATAGATGATAAATGTCAAAGCCCTTTCTACATAAATACTTATTGGTACTAGAACCACTTATCTACCTAATAATAATGCAAGTCCAGAGTATGCAATGTTACTAGTCGAGAAAATTGGAAAAGATGTTCAAAATTGTCAATCTGCAAATCAATCAATGAACATTAAAGAGAAATGGCAGGACAAATCAATCAGTAACAGTTTATTGAGAGAAAGACCTGCAGAATTTTAGAATCCTTACTCTACATAAGTTGTATAGTAGCCTTTCTTCTTCTGTCATTAACTTTTTTCTTATTTTTTTTGCACGTCTGATCTCTTTTAAAGTTTTTCCTGTTTCTCTTCGCATTCTCATCTCCACCTTGCTCCGCGTGCTTCTTCCCCTTGTTGTCGACATAAATCGATACCCAGATGTTGAACCCAACTGATTGATAGAATTACAATAAACTTCTCTATGCAGCACTGAGTGCACATTATTCGACCATATTTTCAAGCATATATCCCCATTAGAATAACACCTGTCAGCAACATATACACAAATCCAGATTTTAGAAATGAGAAAGCATTGTCAATAGGCCGACTAAATAATAAACTATTTTAAGACCAGTTATTTGCCCACCTCTTTCCCAGAAGTGAGACACTTTTCCAGCAGTGTCTTTGTAAGTTTCTGAGAACCCACATGTTGAAGATGAATATCATTCAACTAAAAAAAAGGTTGAATATTTGTTGGCTTTTCCACAAAGCACATATCATACACCTAGATAACACCATAGTTAAAGTTCTGAGATCAGAAAATTAAGCACAGAAAGACAATTTTAAGGGGCGTTTGATAAGCGGGTTTAGAAGACAGGAATAAGAATGAAATCTATTTTATTCCCATTTAGGATGTTTGGTATATGGGAATCAGAATCAAAATATGGATATGATATCCCTGATTTTATAACTCAACCCCCACTAGATAATCGTTAAATCCATAAACCCCTCAATCAAAACTCATTACCATTTTCATTGCCGAATATATATCAAGTGCCCCCTAAGTGTTGTTCAAGACTAGGTGAAGCAGATGTTTCCTCTCAAGTATCAAAAAAACACCAAAAGCCAAGAACTAGTAGCGACATTCTATGTGAAAACAAATTGTATCAATAAAAATCCTGTTTAGAAAGTATAGTAGAAGAAGCATAAAAATGAGAAAAAAGTGGCTAAGCATCTTCTCCTATCCACAGGTGCCACCATAGTAGAGTCATGCACACAAAACTTAGGGTGGTTAAAATGAGAAGTAGCTTTCAGTAAAAAGGATTTTTATTGAGAATATAAGAACTATGCCAATGATAAAATAAATAAAACATTAGGTACCTCCAATATGGTGATAAAAATGTTATATGCCTCCATTCAGTGATCAAAACAATGTTAGAAAGAGATAATAAATAATATATGACTAGTTCCAATAAATCGCTTGATGAGGACATTTTAGATCTATGAATATATTCAAGGTAATATGATAGATTATTTAATGTAGCACACAAAATAGTTAACTGAAATACTAGATATTCTAAAGAAAATTTTACACCTATGTTACAGACATTAAATAAAATATCAGTTGCATCACTATTAGATTTTAATATATTTTATTATTTTATTTATTAAATAAGTTTATTTGATATTTTTAAATTTATATCTTTTTTAGCTTTTTTTTTTTGTATTTTTCTCTCAATGATTCTAATCTTTGATTCTACCGATATTGATCACCCATGTTTTCAGAACATCAGATACCCCTCTTATTGATATTGACATCCAAGGTAAATACCTGCAAATGGATCATAGTATTACAACTCTGTCGTTCTACAAAACTATACAGGATCAACTATCATGTAATTCCTAATAAGTGAGCTTATGTACACTCTTAGTTAGGAGGGTAGATCCTCTGTCCAAAAAAAGTCCCTGTCTCACTCCTCGACAACGGCCGATGAATCGTCCGATCGCCGATCGGACACCACCGGCGGCCGGAACAAAACTATACTCTGGGGGGTACGGTGAACCCATCGGGATCGCTGCAATTGCGATCTCGTCGGATTCACTGTCGAATCCAACGAGATTACAATTGCAGTGATTCCAAACAATTCACCGTTCTTCTAGGATATCATTTGATTCGGTACGACGATCAAAATCCATCGGTGGTGTCCGATCGCCGATCGGACAACTCGTCGGTCGTCGCCGGGGAGTGGGACAGACACTTTTTTGGGACAGAGGATCCCAATTGCTTAGTTAGGGCCAGCTCGAGGCATAGGCCATTAAGGCCTATGCCTACGACCCTTCTAATATTGGGGCCCATAAAATTTTATATATATATACTCAAATATGAATATTAGTTTAGAAATATATGAATTTGGATATTAAATATTTAAAATTATGACTAAACCAAGTTTTAGTCAAGATTTATTTCCATTAGTATTTTTAATTTTTTACCAGTCAAAATTATATTTGCTCAATAATTTTTAATTTTTTAGATTTGACCAATAATTTTTTATTTTTTATAGATTAAATTTAAATTTTTTATAGATTAATGTTAAATTTGACCTTTTTTATTTTTTTACTCGTAAAAGTTAGATATTGTTGATAATTTATTTTTATTTTTATTAAAATTTAATAAGTAATTTTTAATTTTTTAATTAATAAAATTTTAATTTACTGACCAAAATTAAGTTGGTTAATAAATTAAAAATATTTATTGGTTATACTTATTAGTAATTGATATTTTTTTATAAAAAAACATTTGAAAGTTAAAAGCATATTTAATATTGCACTATAATTTCTGGACAGAGATGTTCCCCTCCGCGTGTGGAAAATGCGACTGCGTGCGCGACGGATTTGCCGAAGGGGGTACTGTTGCTAACATGGTGAATAATACCGGAGCGGATACAGCAGGAGGAATAGTAGGGACTATTGGCGGAAAAAGAAGGAGGGACCCTCTGAGTCGGGGAATCCTGACCCCTCGGAATATCCTGCTGAGTCTGGCCACGACTAACAGACTCTGCCTCAGTAGTTCTCTCAGGTGACTCTGCAGCTTGAGACTCTAAAGTCCTCTTATGTGGCCGTCCCGGACCACGTCTCGACGCGGGAACATATGCACCCCGAGTCATTCCTGTTGAATTATTACCAAGTATTACAAACAAGACCAAATGGTTAACTTTACCAATTTACCTATTTGCCGGTTGGAGAGGTCCTGCCGCTGCCCAGTCCCAAAGTGTAATCACGTCGCGACAACGACTTTAAAGATCCAAAAACTCTGAAAAACACGCAAAAATAAGTAGGCATCGCAAACCTATGCTCTGATACCAAAATAAATTGGTATCAGATAGACACCGTAAATCCACAAGTCCTCAAGGTATCCGACAACCTGGGCTCTAATACCAAAAATAAATTGTCACACCCCGAGACCTAGGAGCCGCTGATCTAATAGAAAATCGGACAACACCTCCCCTGTCCGGCGGATAATTTACACATACACACAACATATATAACATCACCACGCAGTTTAAATGGGCCTCAGGCCTCAAATCCAAACAGAATAACAATATATATGACAAATTACTCATAAAACCAAAACACGAACTTACTTGAGCTGCCAGGGGGCAGGAACACGGCAAAACCACACACACAGTCCAACATAGGACTCAAAAGTATAATCCCATAAAGCAAACCACAAACTACAAGTCCACGATAATCCAATGTAACGAAATAAAACATAACATGGTCCAAAAACAGAAAGTAACATATAAAACCCAAATCGAGTGTAGTCACAAGCACGAGACTGGCGACTCGGACCCTCCTGGCAGATATCAACCTGAAATCAGAAAGTATGGCAATGGTGTGAGTTCAAATAAACTCAGCGGATACCCAAATAGATATGCATAGTACGTTATACTAACAATAAGTCTACGCTGATACAATCTCATATGAACAATAGAAAGGCATACACTGAAGGTACTGAATGTAGGTACATACCAGAATCTATCTATCCCGCAGAGGGGTGAAATAAATCCCTATGGAACAAGTATAACACATAATCCAAGGTAAACAAATCTCCAGTATATGCATGACAATCAAGTGCAGAAATCAAATGCAGCAAACAATGCACGATGCAAAATATGCACATGGTACAATGATATGTGTCACACCCTAATCCCAGTCAGGACACCGTCCACCTATCATAAATGAACGTCTGCGTGGGTAGAGCTGTGACAACCTGTACGCACCCTGCCATCACTGCTCCTGAGTGACCGAGTGGACAGGATGCTGGTGGAGGTCACTCTCCTACCCCAAGCAATGGGGGAGTCATGCTCTCATCTTCTCATGTCTCTGTACGAGAAGGGATTCCTAGTTGCTACCACGCACCGGAACCACCCTCCAAATAGTGATTGTGCGGAGCAATACAAACCAAATGCACACACTCTATGGTAACCACTACCCCTGAGTGGGTGTGTGTGCATATTGTCATGTGACTGACGATGGGCTCAGACTACATAGGAGCCGATGTTCGTCAGCATGCAACAATGCAAGGATGGTGCATGTCCCAAACACATACAATACCCACCAAGTCCTCAACTAACACCTCAGTGTGCTAGGTATAGGTCTGAATCCTATATCATATGATACAAGTAACCTACTAGGTATACTAACGAAATAACCAATGATCCATCAATATCAAATGCGAGGGAACATATCACTACATCTATGCACATATATATATACGCATAACAACTATTGAGACTGTATGAAGCTAAAAAGGAGATAACCTTAAGGATAAGCCACAGATATCAATTACAGGTATACTAAAGCAGGTATAGCATAAAAACTTACTATTATCTATAACAAACCATGCATAGTAATACGAGAATATCTAAAAGATAAGTCAAGGTTACCCGCCTCAATCATAAGATACTCGTATCAGAAAGAACCTCCTATCTGATAATCAGAAATGACAAATCCAATCAGTGCCCTGTATCAAAGGCATATTGTTTAGCTACAATAATATAAACTCTATAGCTAAATGAGCTATCTTAATTAATTAGGATCATCCTAATTATCCTGATTCATTTTATTAACTATAATTTAATGAGTAACCCATAATTATCCCAAGTTACTTAGTTTAGATTTTGATTAATTTGATCCATTAACTAAATTGAAGTTCACCCAAATCTAACAAAGTCTAAACCCAATCAGATTTGAAGCCCTCCATTTACTGATCCAAATCAAAGTCAGAATATATATTACCGGGCTGAGGAGCAACTACATTAATAATGAATCAATTGCAAGGATCCTAACGAAACCAAATCAAGCGTATCAAGACGATAGGGTAAATAATCATCTCTGAATATGTTCGAGTCAAACATCAATAATCTGAACAACATACTAGAGCTTCACCAATTAAAATCCCTAATAATCCATAACTCACCTATGGACGGAAACAACCCTCAGCCTCCCAATCAATCCCAAGCGCAACCCAATTCTACTGTTCTAGCACAATTTTATTCAAAGAACAATCGGAAACCATCAAAGCTTACCTGAGATGGCAACTCCACTTGGTCGGCACTGTGAAGAAGGTGTATCGATCAACACAGATTCACAAATCTCGTGAGCTACCTGTGATCCGTAGGGAGTCCTGTAGGTTCTACAATTCCATTGAAACAGGGATCAAACCAACTGTAAAACTCCAATCAAGCTTACAACCAATGCCTAAGCTGATGGATTCAATCTATCTGATCCAAATCCAGAAACCAGCCAAGACCAAACCTAGATAATGCTTTTTACCTGCGATTCGCGACCCTAAACAGTTGCGATCAGAAGGAGCAAATAGGGATCCTAGGAAGAAACAAGAATCTCAGGTTTTCGGCGTCGCAAACCCCTCCTCCAACTACAGCCCAGCGTCGCCCTTCATCTGCGGGTGTGAAAACGAATGGAGTAGCAGTCTGCTAGGCCTCGACTTCGATTAGGGCTCGCGGAGGGAAGGGGAAAGGGAGAACAAACCGGCGCTCGGCTGCGGCTAGGGCACGCGAAAGGGAAGAAGAAACGGGAGAGGAAGAAGGAATAGGGCGCTTGGGCTTTGGCTGCGGCTAGTGCACAAGGAAGGAAGAAGAAGACGGAGGAAGGGGGGGCGGCGCCTGGCTGTGGCTGCGGCTGCGGCTGCGGCTAGGGCTCGGGAAGCTATAAATAAAAGGGGGGAGGGGTCTTTTTACAGAAAGGCCCCTCATTTCCCTCAATTTCACATTAAACCCTTAGGGTAAAGGTTTTAACCATTTAACCCTCCTATTTCTTATAATTCACCTCAAAAATTTTTAGGGTTAAATTATTTACACCCTAAATCTTCCAATATATTTTCCAAAAATTTATTTTACTGGTTTTGAATTTGTCGTATTTAACACCCTGCAAAGCAAAAGAAGAAGAAGATGCAACCAATACCTGAGTCAGATTCCAACTCAGAGTCTAACGACGACGGAATTGATCATCTGGAGCTGGTCCGGATGGTCGGAGCTACTACAAGATGATCAAGAGCCAAAGAAAGAAGAAGAAGGCAAACCAGCAAAAGGATGATCCAGCCAAACCTTCTACCAGTCAAAAAGCAAAAAAGTGAAGTAACCTGTTATGGGTGCAACAAGAAGGGTCACTACAAATCGGAGTGTCCCAACTTGAAGGAGAACAAGAAGAACCAGAGGAAGAAAGCTCTCAAAGCTACATGGGACGAGTCATCTTCTGAAGACGAAGAAGAAGTACCACACGCCAACCTCCTCGCACTGACAGCATCGGAACATCTCGACACCAAATCAGAATCGGAACCAGAAGAAAGCATCGGAACCGGAAGACTCTCAATTTCGGAAGTTGGGCAAATAATGGTAAGAGGTTATCCCGAATCTCAGCTTGATGACCAAACCTCCTATCTGTCTCGTAAGTTGGCAAAAGCCAACGTTCGGGTCGAATCCCTCCGACAGGAAGTAAAAATCCTGAAAGTGGGAGTCAACTCTAGCTCTTTAACTGAATTAGTTCAAGAAGGAACCTCCACTCAAGTCCAAAAACTTGAGGAAGAGAATTCCTCCTTGAAATCTCAGGTAAAGGAACATAGAGTTGTATTAGAATAATTCACCTTGGGTTCTAAGAGTCTTGACATGATTCTTGGAAAATAAAAATTAGTTCTAAACCGATCCGGACTTGGTTATCGAACCAATTCATGGTACAGATCGTACTACTCTATTTTGAACCCAAGTAGAACTCGAGTCCAAGCATGGGTCCCAAAATTATGCTTAATAAATCAAGTTGGACCAAACCAATATTGGATTCCCAAGGACAAGATTCACATCTTACAAAGCTCATACCGAGGCTTTAGTCCAGGGGGAGCCAATTTGAAAACCATTTTTATAGTTAGATAAATTATTTCTATTCTTGCTATTTGATACTTGTTTATTTTGTTTCTGCAAAAATATTATGTTTAGACTTAGAAACGGTTAGATAAGGATCTGATTTAATTGAAACATGCACAACCTAGTATTAGAATAGGGCGAGATGATAGTACGTTAGGAAAGCTTGTCTAAAAAGTCAGGTAGGGTAAGATGTACCCTATTTGGTCCTATTAGTCAGGTGGAACTAACCGAAGCTACCTCACCAAATCCTCAACTAGTTAGACCAAGGTTTCCTAATAAGTAATTTGAGAATAAAATGTCTTTAAATGGCTTTATCTAGGAAAGGGTTGATGATCCAATAAGGCTATGTCCAAAGAAGACATCTGTGCTTCGCAAAGACCTGGAAGCCAATTATCGAAATTTATTTTCAACTTACTAATTGTTAAACCTAAATCTAACACAAGTTTCAATCAAATCATAGTGTTAACATAAAACCGAGATAAAATTAATACATCTCACAAAACAGATAAGGATACTTGTTTTGTCACTTAGAAATGAGTGAGATGCTTAGGTTCTAATAATTTAGTCCAGCCCAACCAATTTAATTTTATCTTTAATATACCTTCAATTCAACTTAATTAAAGTTTAAAAAATTCAAATTAATTTTTTAAATTTAAACTTAAAAATCAAACTTAATATTTTCAAAAATCAAACTTAATATTTTCAAAAATCCAACATAATTTTTTCAAAATTAATTCTAACCATTTTCAAAATCAAGTTGAAAACCTATCTCACAAAAATACTTATAGGAATAACATGGCTGATAACCGTGACTGGGTGAGACAGACTAGGCAGTAAAATTCAATCAATCTATCCTTACACCTCTACATAAATGGATCCAAATCAGAATACTTTATGTGTAGGAACATAATAGTTTGGACCAGTAGATGTTGGATAGTGGATGCTCCAGACATATAACTGGGGATAAATTGAAGTTCACTAAAATCAAGCATAAAAACTTAGGCTCAGTGGCATTTGGCAGCAATGTCACACTTAAGGTAATTGAGCCAGGTAACATTGAATTAAATTCTAATTTTATTATCAAAAAGGTTTTATTGGTTGATAATTTTAAGTTTAACTTGCTTAACATTAGTCATTTATGTGATACTGGTTATGTAGTCACCTTTACCAATTCTGGCTGCCTTATTATGAACTTACATGACTCATAAATAACTCTTAAGGGAGTAAGAAAGAATAATATCTATATTATTAATCTACCATCAACACCTAGATATCTTCTGACCCAACTAGGAGAAGCTAACTTATGGCATAGAAGACTAGGTCACACTGACACAAAATTAATTTCTAAATTAAGTCAAAACAGACTAGTTAAGAGAATCTCTAAAATTAAAAATCTTGAAAATTCAATCTGCAACCCATTTCAACAAGGTAAACAAACAAAATCCACCCACAAATCTACCCAATCAAATTTAACCCAAGCTACGCTTGAGCTCCTACACCTAGACCTATTTGATTCTCATGGAGCCAAGTCACTAAGCAGAAATTGATACTACTTAGTAATTATTGATGATTATTCTAGATTTACCTGGCTTAGGTTTTTAAAAACCAAAGATGAAATATTTGAATCATTTAATAACTTATGTAAAATACTAGAAAAACAAAAAGATACTCAAATTAAAAGAATAAAAAGTGATCATGGGGGAGAATTTGAAAACCAAAAGTTTAATGAGTTATGAAAAATAAATAACTATATTCATGAATTTTCCTGCCCAAGAACTATTAGGATGTATACTAAAAGTCTTGCTTTTGTATAAGAACATCTACATTTTGAAAGAGAATGACATAATCATAGGTTGTATATTTATATTAGTATGTGTACAAAATGTCTGATATTTTGCATTGTAGATAACATGGTGTGTGGTGACGTACAGAAGATCATATTATCAGTTCCTTGCAGAGTATAAGAAGAGGCTCACAACCGAGATGGAGTTGGACAAGCCATCAGGATGGCTGTAGTGTAATTATGTGTGGTTTATCTTAACCATATAATTACACTAGTGCACTTTGTGTGTATTGAGCATGACCAAAATAGAGGTCATCCAATTTATACTGACTTTATAATTGGATTAGATCTCGGTTTTATTATGAAGTACAATCTCTAAATCCCGATATAATAACAGGCACGTGTATTTAATTATTATTTCTTTGATTTACCAATGGGCGAGATTTATTCTGTTAAATCGATAGGCCCGGTAAGTTGGGAAATAATATTATGTACATGGTGTGCCATTAATTATTGAGGGAATCCGTGTCCTGGTGAGTCGGGATGATGATGCCCCATTGATGAGCTCATAAGGATCATCATGTTAAATCTTGCAAGTGGACCATGGTCTAACATGATAAAAAGGTTGAGTGGTACTAGTCAAGGATCAAGAGGTTGATTAATTAAAATTGTCAGTAATTTAAATTAATCGACGGGCATTCGATATCTTAAACACAGGGAGATGAACGTGCTCATAATAGGTGGAGCTCATATGAAAATATGGGGGTGGGTGAGAAAGTTCAATGGGGATCCTTTAGTGAAATGGATCTCCATTAATGGATCAGATTTGGATCCATTAGCGGGCCAACACCCAATTCCTCCTCACGGTCCTTATCATAGCCCTATATATACCGTATAGGAGTAATGATACAAGGCTAATGAATTGATCATCCAACACACAAGAATCCAAACCCTAATCCTCTCAATACTCTCTCTCCTAGTGTTGATGTTGCGCCGGTGAGGAGGAGGAGAAGAGAAGTTGATTTCTCATTCATTCATCTTCAAATCTTCTTCCTCTTTGGTGTGGGGGATTAGCAGGTCTAGGAAGAGCTTCTCAGGGCTCGACGAGGAGTAGAAGAGAGGGAGGAGGGCTGCCGGCGGCGATCTTGGGAGGTTGCGGAGCCGGTTGTGAAGAGAAGAAGAATTTGGATTCTTCTCCTTCTTCTTCTCCATTCTCTTCTTCTTTCTTCTTCACATCCTCTTCCTTAGCACGTGCAAGCAGTGAACAAGGAGGAGAGGTGGTCGGCGGCCGGAAAACAAGGATCTTCCTTGTTTTGGCGCTGGCGAGATTGAGAAAGAAGAGAGGTGGCTTCTGGTGTGTGTGGGAAGAAGAGGAGACTTATTCTCTCTTCTTCTTCCTCTTCTTCATCTTCCTATCCTCCTACACCTCAGCTCCCTTGTGGCCGGAGCTCCTTGGATGGTGGTGGTCGCCAGCGGCGCAAGGTGGAGGAGAGGGGGTGGCCGGCCAAAAACCCTAGGCTAGGGTTTTTGTTGGTGAGTGGAAGGGATTGAAGAAGGTGATTAATTTGGAAGCCTTGGTGACTCCGCGTCTTGGTAGCTCGTCGCCCACACGACGTCCAAAAAGGGAGGGTCATACGGTAGAAGACTGCGAGATAAAAGACGAGGTATATCTCTCTTTGGCTCCTCTTTGTTTTCTTTATTATTTCATTTGATATTGTGTTATTGCATGTGTATTAATTATCATGGTTTAATTAGTTGCTAATTAATATTGATAATTAATTATGTCATGGACTCCGAAGATAAACACAAAAATCGATGATCCGCTCATTATTTTTCCACAGTCAATTTATTCAAAAAGTTACAAGGCCTTACCTTTGAGTTTGGCTAAGTTGTAACTTGAATCAATTGATACGATGACGAGATGGTCGTTTGGGAGACGGGTCTCCATTCGGATTAAATTTTTAATCCATAGATATAGAGAGGGCTCTCATATTCGACCCCATCTTTGCTTAGGAAACCCGCCGAGCCATACCCTAGCGATTCCAACAAGAACCCCCCAACAAAATGGGATAGTTGAAAGGAAAAATAGAACTCTTCAGAAAGCCGTCAGGACCATGCTTAATGAATATAGCTTATCCAATCAATTCTAGGCAGAGGCGATTAACACCACTTGTTATTAGGGGTGAGTATTCGGTTAAAACCGAACCGAACCGAACCGAATAGACCGAAAACCGGATAAACCGAAATTTTTCAACAAAGCCGAACCGACCGAATTTCTTAATAAAAACCGAAAAAACCGAACCGATAAAATATCGGTTAATTTGGTTTTTAACCGAATTAACCGATTTAACCGAACTTTTAAAATTTTATTCGATTTTAATTAAAAAATCAAGATTTAATTTAATTTAATTATATTTTTAAATAAAAATAATTAAATTAATATTCTTATTCGGTTTATTCGGTTTAACCGAATTACAAAATTGAAAATCGAAAACCGAACCGAATTAACCGAAAACCGAACCGAATTTCAAAAAAAAAACCGAAAACCGAATTAACCGAACCGAATTTCAAAATTCGGTCGGTTCGGTTCGGTTAATTCGATTTTTCCGAATTTTTGCTCACCCTACTTGTTATATTCAAAATAAGGTTCTAATAAATAAAAGACACAATAAAACACCTTATGAAATCTATTACCATAGAATACCCAACTTATATTATCAAAGGGTGTTTGGGTGTAAGGTACATATCCTAAATAAAAAAAAATTCCTAAGAAAATTTCAATCAAAATCAACCCCAGGAATTTTTGTAGGGTACTCAACCACGAGTTGGGCATATAGGGTCTTTAACAAACATACCCTTAAAATTGAAGAAATCACGAATGTTATATTTGACGAAGAAATTATAACAAAACCCAACTCAATCAACTTAACCAATTCATCAAATCCAACTACTTCGAATCAAGATCAAGACGAAATTGAACCAACAATTGAACCAACAATTGAATCAATAATTAAACCAACAATTGAACCAATAACTAAACCAACTCAAATTGTTGAACCTGTTCCAACCCAAAACCTACCAGCTGGACCTGAGACTGAACCAAGTTCTAGGAGATCTAATAAACCCAGACTAAATTACTCAACTGACCAAATTATGGGTGATCCAACCTTAGGGGTTAGAACAAGGTCTTCCTATAGGAACTTAAGTCAGGTTGTTCTGATTTCAAAAATAGAACCAAAAACTATAGAAGAGGTCTTACTTGACCCAGACTGGATCATTTCTATGCAAGAGGAATTAGCACAATTTGAAAGAAACCAAGTCTGGGACTTAGTGCCTAAACCAGAAGATAAGTACATTATAGACACTAAGTGAGTATTTAGAAATAAGTTGAACGACTAGGGTGAAATAGTAAGAAACAAAGCTCGCTTAGTAGCTAAAGGATTTAGTCAAGTTGAGGGGTTAGACTATGATGAAATTTATGCCCTAGTAGCTAGACTTGAGTCAATTATGATGCTACTAGCCTTTGCAGCCCATAGGGGATTTAAATTATACCAAATAGATGTCAAGTCTGCCTTCCTGAATGGTTTTATAAAAGAGGAAGTTTATGTAGGACAACCCCTAGGCTTTGAGGATCTTGACTACCTTAATTATGTATTTAAACTTAGGAGAGCTCTTTATGGGTTAAAATAAGCACCTAGGCCTTGGTATGAAAGATTATCCACCTATCTAATTTCTAAAAGTTTTAACCAAGGTCAAATTGACTCAACCTTATTTGTTAAGACTTTAGAAAAAGACATTTTTTTAGCCTAAGTTTACGTAGATGATATAATTTTTGGATCAACTAATACTAATTTCTTAAAAGACTTTATTAAAATCTTGTAAAACGAATTCGAAATGAGCCTAGTAGAAGAATTAACCTTCTTTTTAGGTTTACAAATTAAACAAACTAAGGATAGAAACTATATTCACCAATCAAAATATGCAAAAGAATTAATTAATAAATTTAAAATGGATAGTTCAAAGAATTTAAGTATTCGTCTGACCACAAATGCCAAAATAGATAACGATCCTGAAGGTAAGATAGTTGATTTAAAATATTATAGAAGTGTTATAAGAAGTTTGTTTTATCTAACTGCTAGTAGACCTGAAATTCTTTTTGCAGTAGGAATTTGTGTCAGGTACCAACTTGTGCTAAGGAGTCTCACTTAACTGCAGTTAAAAGGATCCTTAGATATATTCAAGGCACCATAAATGTAGGTATTTGGTACCCTAGGACGTCCAATTTTGAATTGTTAGGATTTTCTGACTCAGATTATGTAGGATGTAAATTAGATAGAAAAAGTACGAGTGGGAGCTGTCAGTTACTAGGATAAAGTCTAGTTAGCCGGTGTAGTAGAAAGCAACATTGTGTTGCCTTATCTACAACTGAAGTAGAATATGTTGCCCTAGGGGAATGTGTAACCCAACTTTTATGGATGATGCATACTCTTAAGGACTTTAACCTAGACTATATCCAGACTAAGGTATTTGTTGACAATATGAGTTCAATCAACCTTACAAAAAATCCTATTTATCATTCCAGAACTAAGCATATTGAAGTCAGACACCACTTTGTAAGGGATCACGTAGTTAGGGGCAAAATCATACTTACACATATAGACTCAAAATCTAACCTAGCCGATATTTTCACTAAACCACTACCTAAGTCTGAGTTTAGTTCACTAAGAAGGCAGTTAGGAATGTGTTTAGTGTTGGTGCAGAAAGCACCCAAGTCGAACCTGGGTTTTGATAATGGCAAAAGGGTTCAAAAGTTAAGTCTTATTTGTTATCTAACATGTTACTCAAGTGTGCAGGAAAAGTCCTAGCGAAGGACTGCTAGGCACTGGCAAAGGAATGCCAGGGTAAAAAGTCCTAGCGAAGGACTGCTAGGCACTGGCGAAGGAATGCCAGGGAACTAAAGTCCTAGCGAAGGACTGCTAGGCACTGGCGAAGGAATGCCAGGGTAATGAAGCCCTAGCAAAGGACTGCTAGGCACCAGGCGAAGGACAGCTTGGGACTGAAGACCTAGCGAAGGAATGCTAGGCACCGGGTGAAGGACAGCTTGGTATCCAAGACCTGGCAAAGGAACGCTGGGCAAAAGTCCAACCGGAGGAGTCGGTTGGCATCAGGTACATTCTCCCGAGAGGAGTAGGTGAGGACGCGTTCCCCGTCGAGGGAACAGTAGGCGTCGGTTCGACCTAGGGTTCCATTTTGGAGACCCAAAGTCAGAACCAAGACAGCTAAGGCTGTATAAACTAACATCTTATTGTTTTATGTTGTTTTGGACTAACCCTGGATGCAGGACCAAAGGAACGAGTGTCTGCAGCTCAGAGAGCCTAAAAGGAGTGAGGCAAAGGCTGAGTAGGGCGCCCGGAGTGTCCCGGGCGCCCCCAAGGTGAACACAAACAGTTGAAGCAAAGGAACTGCATCTGCAGCTCATGGGCAGGGCACCCCCGTGCTCCCGGGCGCCCCCGCTGCTCCCGGGCGCCCCGGATGGTCCGGGCTCCCCCAGGTGAAGCTAACGAAGCAGATCCCATCGAAGCCAACGGATAAGAAGAGACCCGGTCAACCCGGGCGCCCCCAGCGTTGAGGGCGCCCCCGTCAAAGCCTGATCCCGAGTTTTAAGGGATCAGAGCTGACCAAGACGGAAGCGGATCGGGTGACACGTGGGGGGGGGGCGCCCCCGACGTCCCGGGCGCCCCCAGGGGCTATAAATAGGCCCTCGACCCCAAGGCTTCGAACAACAATTCATTCAACGCAATCATGCTCTTCTGCTCCCGCGCTCTGCTCCGGAAACCTCCCGACTTGAGACTCAAGCGCCGACGACATCCCGTTGCTCCGAAAATTCAATCTACATCGGACGTCGGTAAAAGAAGAGTTACTTTTAAGTTTACTATACTGCTTTTGTAATATCTCTCTGTAAACATTTTGCGCACTTATAGAATTGCCCGCAGAAAACGGTCAACGACCGTGGGCCTTGGAGTAGGAGTCGACCTAGGCTCCGAACCAAGTAAAACTACCTGTGTTCGCGATTGTTTTTATTCTGCTGCGTACTTGCTCTAGTTTTTATCCGAAAAGCGTTTAACGATATTCACCCCCCCTCTAACGTTTCTCTCGATCCAACACTTAGTAGAATAAGACTGTTTTTTAAAACTGTTTTATTATCTTACAAATTTATTTTTAAAATCATATTGTTTTAAAAATATTTTTCCGACTTAGTTTTTTTTATAAAAAAATTACCCCTTCAAAAACTAGGATTTTTCTATGAAATGGACTTAGCTTAGGACTTAACCCTAGGATTGCATGCTCCTATAGATCTAGAAGCCAGCATCTCACAAGCACTATAAGGTACTTTGATGATAACCTATATTGGGTTGAGATGCTTAGGTCTATGCCTTGACTCAAGATGCTTTAAGTCTGTGCATCAAGAGCAGTTGGGGCGATAAATATAATTGAACAACAATTATGCTAAGTATTCATGGTTAGAAAGTCTAAGTTGATCAGACTACTTAACTTGACTAACCCAAGTGAAAGCTGCTGTTATATAACAGTTAGTAAGTAGCAAACTGGGTTAGACAGGGACCGAAAGGAATTAATTTGATCCATTTTTTAAAAATATTTTAAAAATTTTTTCATGCTTGGTCTTACTAGAATAATAACTAGGCTCAAAACTCATTATTTGGGTCAAACTTAGTTCATTTCTATTACTTGCTGTTTGTCAATTTCTCTTGCAATTTTATTGTTTTTACAAAGCAAGTAGGCTCTGATACATATTTTTTTTTCATGCCAAACATATTTTTCATTTTTGATATATGGCAAAGGGGGAGAATAGAAAAAGTAAAGTTAAAAAAAACTTTCCTCAAAATCTATTTTTTCGAAAAAAGTAAGGTTTAAAATCTATTTTTTTCTCCCTTCTTTTTCTAGAAAATAAAAGTAAAAAATTAAAAGAGCACTTAGGTTCTGAAAAATCTTTTGAGAAAATATTTTTCTAAAAAGTTAAACTCTTTTAAAAGAATTCTTTTTTACCTTAGAAGTTCTCAAAAATATTTTTATTTAAAGTTTTTTTACTCAAAAGTTTTCAATCATACTTAAACTTCTTTTTCAATACTTAGAAAAACTATTAAAATAGAAAATTGCATGTTTTCAAAAGTTTCAGGGGGAGATTTTCAATTAAAAGAAGTTTTATGCAATATTTCAAATTTTTGCTAAGTTTTCCAAAAATATTGAAAATATTCTAACGGAAAAGGGAGAGAGTACTAATCAAGGGGGAGAGTAGAAAATTGTTGTTCTTTTCTTCCAATACATAACTATAATGTATCTTTTTCATGTATGTTTTTAACTTAACTTTTGAACTGTGTTGCTATAAATCAAAAAGGGGGAGATTGTTGGTGACAGAAGCACCATATTGAACCTAGTTTTGATAATCACAAAGGGTTCAAAGTTAAGTTTATATTGTGATCTAATGGATTTACCAAGTGTGTAGGAAAGTCCTAGTTCACTTAGGCACGAAGTCTTGACCTACAGGGTTGAGCAAGAAGACTTTGCCGAAGGTTGGCAAGAAGTCCTGGTCGTGGACTGGGCACTGAAGTTCTGATCCAGAAGATCGGGCAGGAGTCTTAGCCGAGTGAGGATTACGGACAGAAGTAGAGGCAAGTCGAGGTACGATCATCTCGAGATCCGGCAATCTCGGAGGTTGAGCAAAAGTCCAACCGGAGGAGCCGGTTGGCAAAAGGTAACTTCTCCTGAGAGGAGTAGGTGAGGACACGTTCCTCGGAAGAGGGAACAGTAGGCGTCAGTTCGAACTAGGGTTTCATTTTGAAATCCAAAGTCAGAACCATGACAGCTCTAGCTGTTATGCATGAATTTATTATTAATATTATACTATTCTTGGACTAACCCTAGTTGCAGGAGTGAAAGAGAGTATCTGCTGCATCCTAGGTGCCTGAAAGGGTTCAGGTGCCCAAGAGACCAGGCGCCTGACAGGTAACATGCGCCTGTGTTGAGGCGTTTCCAGTGGGTGAGAGGCTGAGTTGGCGATTTGGCACGTCAGCATCTCAGGTGCCCGTGAGCCATCAGGCGCCTCAAAGGTCCCAGACGCTCAAGACCGAGGATAGAGTTTTGGCCGAGTCTACGGATAAGAATGCGCCCGATTCACTACACGTGGCAAGCGCCCAAGAAGCCTTAGGCGCCCGAGAACAAGCTATATAAGGGGCTTCACCCCTTTGCTTTCCACATCAACTCGGAATACTTTCAGAGTTGTTTTCTTGCAACTCAAGCACTTCAATGCTCTCCAAATTTCTTCCGTGCTCGAGTTTCCTGCGCCGCCAACGATCAAGATCAACGACACGCTGTCTGAGACACTCCACAACCTTTTAGTGTCGTCGGTAAATTTTAATTTCGCTGTTTAAATTCTGTACTCAAACTATACATTTGTAAATTATATTTCGAGTTATAGAATTACCCAATGAAAATGGTCAAGGATCGTGGGTCTTGGAATAGGAGCCGTTAAAGACTCCGAACCAAGTAAAAAAGAAACTTATTAGCATTGTTTTCTTATTTCCGTTGTGTTTGGGTACTTAGTTGTTACTTGGGTAGCAATGATGCATTGCTAGTTTAGAGTACTCAAACTCTACAGAGGTTAAGTCGGATCTCGACTTTCTTGTTACTTGGGTAGCAATGATGCATTGCTAGATGCCACCTATTGCTTATGTGTCTAAAGAGGTTTAAACACATTGTCAACTTTACAAGAACCTATTGGGTCACACACTAAGGACACGATGCTTCAGAGATTAATTGATCTTAGTTTGACTAAGATTTGATCCGAATTAGATTGATTGAGTTAGACTCAAGTGAATCCAATTGGATTATGAGATTGAGGTCTAATTTGAGTTAGACTCATTTAGATTAGACTCAACCACATTTGGATGAGATATTAATTAATTAAAATGTTTAATAAATTAATAATAGAGGAGGATGAAAAGATTCTCTTCATTGAATGGAAAGAAGTTGAAGAGCCACATGAGAAGATGTGCTCTTTATTGGCTTTAATGAAGGGAAGCTAAAGGGACAAAAACTCTTCATATTCATTGGATGAGTATAAAAGAGTTTTCTTGTCATTTGGATGAAGTTAAGTCATCTTTCCTTCCTCTCTTCCTCCTCTTCTCCCTCTTGGCCGAAACCCTTTCTTTGGGATTCTTGGTGGTTTTGTGAACTACCTCAAGTTGCTAGCACAACTAAGTAGTTCTTCTCTGAAGTTGAGAGATCGTGTTCATGTGGATACGCATAGAGGCACGGACACTTGAACATGCAAGAGATCCGACATAGCTTGGACGAGCGGGATAAACGCAAGGGCACGCTTCAAAGGTATACACATAGATAGCTCTATTAGCAAGATGAATTTTGTACAAGTTTTTCTTTCGTATGCATGGATCGTTCGAGGGATTTTGTTTCCGCTGCGTTTTTGTGTTTATGTTGTCGGGAGATCCCTACACCCATATCCAGAAACGTTATTAAAAAAACTACAACATCATGACGATTACAAAGGAATAGCAAGAAATTGTATAGAAGAGAAATAATAGTTTGTTTGGCCTTTATAAGTATGATCTCATTCATAGAATTGTAGCTTTGAAAGAATTTAAGTAAGTTCTAGAGTGAAAATCACACATGTGCATCACACAAATAAGGTTAAATCCTCACTCGGCATGAAATTATCATCTCAATTTTAACAATCTAAAATCCATCACTAAGTAGTAACCCAAGAATCTATCCATGTTCTTAAATCCCAAAACTGAACAATCAAATTTAACTAACTTTTAAAAACCTCTAAAATGACAATGAGCAATGCCTAAGGGGTACAATTTATTCCTTAAACCAAAATTTTTAAGAAATGAAATTACCAAGTGATGAAATTGATATTCACGATGAAAGATTTATTTAAACTTCAACAGCAACACTCATGAAAGCAAATGCTATTGTAAAATAAAGTATTATTACTACAATAAAGTAAAGAAGTGATATCTACAATGAAAAGTAAGTGCAAGATAAGAACAAATTCCCCTTCAAGAAGGGTATATGGCATCCATAGAATCCAATCCATCCACCTCTAGCTCATTCACCTCTTAATGAAATTTCTTGAGCCAATAGCCATGAACTTTAAACAATCGACTAGTAGCCTCTTCCTAAATCTCAATGACACCATAGGGAAAAAATGTTAGTAACACTAAATAAACTCTCCCATCTGGACCTTAACTTACCTTTAATCAATTTGAGTCGTGACTTCTATAAAAGCACTTTGTCAACAATTTTAAATTATTTTTCCACAATGTGCTTATCATGAAAGCTTTTGGTCCTCTCCTTATAGATCCTTGAGTTTTCATATGCCTCCAATATAATCTCCTCAAGTTCTTGAAGTTGCAATTTTCTTTCTTCTCCGACTTTACTAGCATCGATAATACAAGCCTTCACTGCCCAATAAACTCTATGCTCGATCTCCATAGGCAAATGACATGTTTTTCCATACACAAATCTGTAAGGAGACATTCCTATAAGTGTTGTATATGCAGTGCGATATGCCCATAGTGCATCTTCAAGTCTTTTGCTCTAATCTTTCTTATTAGGTCCCATGGTCTTTTCAAGAATTGACTTAATCTCTCTATTTGACACATTCGCTTGTCCATTTGTTTGAGGGTGATAGGGAGTAGAAATTTTATGCACAACCCCATACTTATTGACTAAACCTCTCATGTGTCTATTGCAAAAATGAGATCCTTGGTCGTTTTTGATTGCTCTTGAAACTCCAAACATACAAAAATAAGTGACCTGACAAAACTAATAACAACAGAAGAATCGTCAGTCCTGGTGGGAATGACCTCCACTCACTTAGAAATGTAATCAACTACTAAAAGAATGTGAAGAAATTCATAAGAAATAGGAAATGGTCTCATAAAATCAATACCCCAAACATCAAAAATCTCATAGAATAACATGGTTTGTTGAGATATTTCATTTCTAGGACCTATGTTTCCAGTTCGTTGACACCTTTCACAGCATTTATAAAAATATATGCATCACGAAACAAAGTGGGTCAATTTAATCCACACTCTAAAACCTTCCTACCAATTCTTTGTGGTCTAAAATGCCCACCACAAGTTGAAGAATGACAAAATGTGAGTACAGAATGAAACTGATAATCAAGAATGTTGTAGGATCGTGATTGAGCGATAGAGGGGGGTGAATATCACTTAACAAAACTTTAGATTTTTAAACTTAACAATGATAGAGTACACAGCAGAAACTTAAGGTTAGAGTAAGCGTCGGAGTTAGAGAGAGATAGGAAGCAGCGGAAAATAAAACACAGCACGATCGCTAACTCAGCTTGATTTTACTTACTTCAGAGTCTTGACAGGCTCCTACTGCAAGGCCCACGATCCTTTATTGTTTACTTTGGGCAATACTAATAATCGCAAGAATATTATAAATTATAGAACTGAACTGTGCAATAAGAGAAAAATAATTATACCGAATCTTGAAATGAAAAGAAGATCTTCGTTCGGATAGTCGGACGACGTTTCAGCGTTTATCGGAGCTTCGGTCGCGCAACACACAAAAGAAGAAACTGATTGTAATTTTAGAATTGTTGTCATGAACTGCTGCACTCGACCCTTTTTTTATAGTACATACTAGGCGCCTGAATGACTTCTTAGGCGCCCTCACCGCAACGTACCGGGTGGAAACTCTATCCACTGTTCGGTCAAACTTTATCCCGGTCGTTCGCTTTCGAGACATCTGAGATTTTGTTTCAAATCAACATGTAAATAGATATCAAAAGCCAAAACATAACACATATTTCTTGTATCGGCATAACAATCACCACCACTAAAAGGGTTTCATCCATCGATTTAAAGGTCCCAAGGC
>JAGFNQ010004582.1:30610-41297 GCA_024364735.1 Boesenbergia rotunda | reverse complement strand
GTCTATGAAGACGTGGCTAGGAAATTGTTTCTCAATGAAACACTTAGGTGAAGCAGCATATATCCTAGGCATCAAAATCTATAGTGATAGATCTAAGAGATTGCTTGGCTTATGTCAGAGTGCATATACTGACAAGGTGCTTAATTGTTTTGCCATGCAAAATTTCAAGAAGAGATTTCTGCCGATGTCACATGGTTTGTATATACTGTCAGAGTGCATATACTGACAAGGTGCTTAATTGTTTTGCCATGCAAAATTCCAAGAAGAGATTTCTGCCGATGTCACATGGTTTGTATATACTGACAGAGTGCATATATATACTGACAAGGTGTTTAATTGTTTTGCTGAGTCTCTCGAATACTCAATGCCCCTCTTCTAAGGAGGAGAGAGACCGTATGGATATGATCCCTTATGCATCCGCTATAGGGTATATCATGTACGCCATGCTTTGTACTCATCCAGATGTCTCGTACACTGTGAGCATGATGAGTAGGTACCAATCAGATCCAACTGAAAGTCACTGGACGGTTGTCAAGAATATTCTTAAGTACTTACGAAGGACGAAAGAATATTTCTTGATATTTGGAGGCAGTGAGGAGCTAGCTGTAAAGGGTTACAGTGACGCAAGCTTCCAAACAGACAGGGATGATTTCAGATCGCTGTTAGGGTATGTATTTTGCTTGAATGTGTTGGTGCAGGAAGCACCATATCGAACCTTGTTTTGATATTGGCAAAGGATTCAAAGTTAAGTACTATTTGTGATCTAACGATGTTACTCAAGTGTGCAGGAAAAGTCCTAGGAACACTAGGCACGAAGTCCTGGTTCTAAGAATTGGGTAATAAGTCCTGGCCGCGGGCTGCGCAACTTAGTCCTAACATAAGGTTGGGCAATAAGTCCTGGTCATGAATTGGGCACTAAGACCTGGTCGAGGGCTAGGCACCGAAGACCTGGTTCGAGGAATTGGGCACTAAGACCTGGCCGAGGGCTGGGCACCGAAGACATGGTTCGAGGAATTGAGCACTAAGTCCTAGTCACGGACTGTGCACGAAGACCTGGTGAGTAAAGCTAGGCAAAAGTCTAACCGGAGGAGCCAGTTGGCAAAAAGGTAAATTCTCCTGAGAGGAGTAGGTGAGGACGCGTTCCCCATAGAGGAAACATTAGGCGTCGGTTCGACCTAGGGTTCCATTTGGGAGACCCGAAGTCAAAACCAAGACAACTACGACTGTAAATAATGACTAACACTATTGCTTGGTTTGTTTTGAAACTAACCTTGGTTACAGGGACCGAATGATTTTGTTTCTGCAGCTCAGACACCCCAAAGGGGTGGGGTGGTTCACTGGGCTAGGCTCCCGGGAGGTCACGGGCGCCCAAGGTAAAGGCCAAAACTACCAAGAAGCAAGACTGCTTCAAAACCACACTGGGCTAGGTGCCTAGGAGGTCCCGGGCGCCCAAGGTCAAAGCCAAAGTGGCCATCGAAGCAAATCTGCCACGAAGCCAATGGACAAGGTCATCTCAGGCGCCCGAGAGTGTTGATGCAGTCTGACCCTGATTGTTTGTAATGACCCGCCTTCTGGTACTAAGCTTTAAGGTGGATCGCTACTAACTAACTAACTAATTACTGATTTCTGATAATGCTAAACCAACGGGAGAATTTCGAAAATTCTTATTTCGCTATTTACTGAACTAGAAATTCATAAACATGCTGAAAGTACTAATTTGCCCAAAATAAAGCAAAACTTTTATTTTATTATCTTGGCAGGATTCAATCCCTCAACCTCTGGGTTGCATGGCTAAAGCACTAACCAGCTGCTCTACACCACCTTTGTTTTACACAGTACCAGTCGACTGTTATATGCCAGTCGACTGGTCGGGCCACAGAATGGTTCTGTGCCTGATACCAGTCGACTGGTGTTTTCCCAGTTGACTGGTAGTTCTGAAATTTCAGTTTTCAGATTTCTAGAATGTATCAACCTTGAGCCACAATGTACCAAAATCATATCTAACAAACATAATGATATAAATAAAGTTCCACGACTATTCTAAGGCATTTATTACATGTTTTTGGAGGGTTTCTAGCATGTATAGCAACTTAGAAATCATAAAAATGACATGTAGAAGCCTAAACATGAATGTGCCAAGTTTGTATCAACTTCTTATTGAAACCATTCATTATTCATATCTAAGGGCATTCTTAGCTACTACATGTCATTCTATATGGTGCATATATCTTAAAACAAGCATATCCTATGTATTTAGCATGTAAATCAAAAGTATCAAGTTCTTATCTCTAAAGCTTAAGCATGGATCTAAATTACCATATTACAAGTAGTAACTCATATCATTCAACATTCGCTAAGCAAGTATTAACACAGGTAAATAAACTACTTTAATATACTAGGCACCACAAATAACGAGTCTAAATAGGTTAATACATGGTTCTCATAATATATCGCGAAATAACTAAAGAAGCATAAACAAGAAAACTAAAGAAGCATAATAAAGACTATTTCTATGCTTTGCAAGTTCCGAAGACTTTTATTCCAACTCCACCATCACACACACTTTGCATCAAGCCCGCCGCCTCCGCTACTAGTGCTTTCCTTTACCCGTATCTGCAGTATAAGGAAATGCAAACTAATAAGCATAAAGCTTAGTAAGTACCATCTAGCCTCACAAAACCATGAAAACTCGAATTATGCTTTTGTAAAACATGCTATGCACATACATGCTCATATCCATAAGTAATCATGCTAGGCTCATGCTAAAATACATATCATAGAATGTCATGGCATATAACTGAGACATGGCACATACTGAACTAAATTGAAAAGTAAGCTATAGCATGACATATATATCTGAACTGGAACTAAAACTAACTAACATAAAACTAATTATTAAATTCACCACATGCTAATATGAATTTCTGAAAACTAAATACATATAGTAGGTGAAAATAATAATCAACTGTTGTGGGCCCGGCAATGTACCAACTGTGCGCGCATCCCTAATAAACCCGAGGTAGCAAATCCTGAATCCATTAGGGTTCTACTAGGTTATCTAAACCTAGGGGCAACTAGGAGCCCATCCCATACTAGGTTATCTAAACCTAGAGGCAACTTGGAGCCTATCCCTGGACCGAAGTCCGGTACAATGCCAACTAAAAATAAAATAATCCTTTATACTTTTCTTTCCTTTTCTGATTCTTGCTTTTACTAGGTTATCTAAACCTAGGGCAACTAGGAGCCTATCCCATTGGACCTTGATCCCAATCATAAACTGGAGCAAGAATTTCTATTCTTTAATGCTTTCTATAGCATTAACTGAACTGAACATTTTAACAAACACCTAACGTGCGTGCTTGTTCATGATTTACGATTTCTAATCGTAGAACATACATATAAGGAATTAAGCATACGAAACGATTTCTATTCTTTAATGCTTTCTATAGCATTAACTGAACTGAACATTTTAACAAACACCCAACGTGCGTGCTTGTTCATGATTTATGATTTCTAATAGTAGAACATACATATAAGGAATTAAGCATACGAAACGTCAACCGAAACTACTTATACTGCAGGTGAGGGATACTTACTTCCTGCGCTAGATTTTTCTTACGAATAAACTCTGAAATTCCTGAGGAAACGTCGAATTACAACGTTCTTCTTGCTTCTTGGCGTTATCCTCGTGTCTACGAGGGTCCCCGTAGAGAATAGGGCCTCTCGAGACCTTCCCTTGGCTTCCCCTTTGTCTTGGGCAGCAAGAGAAGAGGAGAAGAGGAAGAAAACACAAGAGAGGAAGAGGAGAGGGGGAGGGGCGTCGGCGCTGCACCCTTGGCTCACAAAAACCTAAAATATCCTCCTCTAATTCTTTAATTCGTTATTTATATTAAGTTGTAAAAAAAATCCTAAGTTAAATACATATCTAGAATACTAGATTATTTCCTTCAACAAAACTCCCATTGGCTTGGTGGTTCGTGGAGCCATGCCAAGGGTATACTCTAGCGGAGGTTGGGGGTTCAAAACTCACCTAAGGCCACCAACTCATTTTCTTTATTTTTGGCACTTCTTTTTATCGAAAAATTCCATAAAAATATCTACAAATTCCAGAAAAATCCTAGGATATTTCTAAAATTATTTGAGAAAATTTTTGGGCTTTACATTGTTGTTTTGGTATTGATAGTGATTTAAGTTTTAATTTAAGTTTGGTTGAACGAATTGGGATTAAGTCCTAATCGGGGACTGGGCACAAAGTACTAATCTGGAGGGCTAGGTTGATGAAATCCCGGCTTGGAGGGCCAGGTCCTAGCCTGGAGGGCTAGGTTGGATGGAAATCTCGGTGAGTGAAGCCGGGTCCTGGTGAATGAAGTCAGGTGATGGAAATTTCGGTGAGTGAAGTCGGGTCCTGGTGAGTGAAGCCAGGTGATTGAAATCCTAGTGAGTGAAGCTAGGTTGAAATCCTGGTGAGTGAAGCCGGGTCCCGGTGAGTGAAGCCGGGTGACCGAACCCCTGGTGAGTGAAGCCAGGTCCTAGCTTGGAGGGCTAGGTTGAAGTCCCAGTGAGTGAAGCTGGGCATGGCACGAGTCAGAGAAGGGTTGGAGGCTTATTCTCGTGACTTAGAGTGCATTTGGGCTTGCCTGGATCGGTCTGGTGACCCATCAGGGAAGTTGGCACGGTGCTCCTTCGTGGATTAGTCTGGTGACCGATCCAACGATGACTGATCGGTCTGATGACCAATCAGGGAGTATGCGTTTCACCCACTGCTTGACTCCTAATCGGTCTGGTGACCGATTAGGGAGCACACAGTGAGGTTGAGTTCCCTTGCTGATCTACTCCTGATCGGTCTGGTGACCGATTAGGGAGCACACAGTGAGGTTGAGTTCCCCTGCTGATCTACTCCTGATCGGTCTGGTGACCGATCTGGATCACTGTGCAGACGTTCTAGAGAACGATCCAGGGTCGTGAGTTTCTCACTATGATCGATCGGGACGGATCCTGAACGGACTGGACATGACCTGATCGGTCTGGTGACCGATCAGGAGGCTCCCTGATCAGTCCGGTGACCGATCAGGAGGTTTGGACTGCGAAACTCAGAAATCGCCCGGCAAAGGGGTGGATCGGTCTGGTGATCGATCCATAACCTGGGATCGGTCTGGTGATCGGTCCAGGAGAATCCCAAAGAAATCGTGATTTCTGATTGAGTGTTGGGGACCGATCAGGACAGAGCCTAATCGGTCTGAACCCAGCCTGATCGGTCTGGTGACCGATCAGGAGACCCTCCGATCGGTCCGATAACCGATCACTTTAATTCAAAATGCACTGTCAGACGCTCTGATCGCGTCTGAACGTATCCGATTTTCTGCGCTTCATCTCTGATGCTTAATTTTCTATTTGATATGATGTTCTAATGTTCTGATCAAGCTGCAGGTGACAGGGAAGGATTCAAACACTTAAGGAGAAGTCAATGGAGGCTTTCCTTGGAGTAGGTTTGTCTGTTTTCTTTCTCAGGTTGCAACGGGCGCTGGCGCTGGCTGTGGCTGGAGCTGCTGTATGGGGCTGGTCTGAGGGAAGCTTAGGGAGTCCAGAAGAGCTCAGTGGTGGCTGGTGGTTGCAGGTGAGCAACTGGAGGCTGCAGTGAGATGGCGTCACTTGGGTTCAGTGGAGAAACAAAAGGAACGGGGAAGACCAGAGGAAGGTATCGATCACAAGTTTGAAGAGTGATCTCTGGCTTGAGCTCTTGCTGCATTCTTGTGTTCTCCACACTTTGCTTATGCGTTCTGAAATTCCATCATCTTGTGCAAGCAACTGAAATCAGTGAAGCAACCGTCCCTTGCTTGAGCACTTGGAGGATGGAACAAGAGGCTTTGAGTTCAACAGCGAGAAGACACGGGGAAAGGGTTCTTGCGTGAGATTGCCGCTGGGTGAAGCTCGGAGGAAGCCTGCTGTGTTTTTGTCTTTGCTAAGTGCTAAGTAAGATCTTTCTTGTGTTTCATTGTGCTTAAACTATATCCTTGATTGAAACACTGTGGAGAGGTTACTCCACCGAGAAGGAGGTTGCTTTCTATCCGGTGTTCACCGGGGCTTGATCTGTCGACGATCAAGGGATCGCCCACCTTAAAGGCACGCCAAGGAGTAGGGGCAAGTTATCCCCGAACCTTGTAAATCCTCTTGTTAGCGTTCTTGTGTTTGCTCATAGTGTATGGTTTAGATTTTTGCATATACTCTGTTTTATTGTGCTTCCGCTGTGCTACTAATGATTAAAGTGCAGAAGTTTAATAAAAGCTTAAAGTCCAAGTTTTTGGCTATATTCACCCCCCTCTCTAGCCATCCGAGATCCAATAAGTGGTATCAGAGCTTGGGGCTCTGTTTTTACGGATTAACAACCGAGAGCTTTCATCCATGGCTTTGAGAGAAAGTTTCTCCACCACCCGACCTCCTTTCTTTGATGGCGCTGACTTTCAATATTGGAGATCAAAGATGGAGTACTATCTTAAGATGGACATCAACACTTGGTTCGCTGTGAAGGAGAGATTCACCCCTCCTAAGGATGATGAAGGCAAAGAACTTGAGTCATGGCGGTGGACAGCTGAACAAACTCGAAAGAGTGAAGCCGACGCAAAGGCGGTTGTCACTTTACAATGCGGCATGAACAAAGACCAACTCATTAAGGTTGGTCCATTCACAAGTGCTAAAGACTTGTGGAACAAGCTCATCGAGCTTCATGAGGGAACCCGAGACTCAAGGATAGCCAAGAGAGACTTATTCCTCAACCAACTCCAAAACCTCTCCATGAAGGAGAATGTGACTGTGAGTGAGCTCCACAGCAGATTTAAAGAGGTATTGAATGGTCTCCACTCAATTGATGAAAAGGTCGAGAATCGCGACCTTGTGAGGTATGTGTTAAAAGCATTTCCAAGGAATGCTTTGTGGTCATCCATGGTGGATGACTATAAAGTCTCCAAGGATTTATCCATTGTTAAGTTAGATGATTTGTTTTGTGAAATGGAATTGCATGAAATGGCTAACAAATGCCCCAAGGAGAAGGGGATTGCCTTAGTTGCAGGGGACCGATCCAATAAGAAGAAGAAGGAGAAGAAGAAGGAGAAGGAAGTCTCTTCATCTTCATCCTCTTTCGAATCCAAGTTCGATACCGAGGAAGATGGCAGCGACTCCTCATCCTCCGAGATGGCGAATTTTATGAGAAGGATGATGAGAAGGGGTCGACGCTTCAAGGGTAAGGGTAACACTAGTGAAGTTAAAGTTGATAAGACTAATGTTTCTTGTTTTGAGTGTGGTAGGAAAGGGCACTTCATGAGTGAATGCCCAAAGTTCAAAAGAAAGGAGGGGAAATCCAAAAAGAAAGAGGAGAAATCAAAGAAAAAGAAGAAGGCCTTGAAGGCCACTTGGGATGAGTCATCCTCGAATTCATCGGATGAAGAGGAGGAGAAGAGCACAAGAAATGTGGCACTCATGGCTCTTGGAGAAGAATGCAGTGATGAATCTTCCAACTCCTCAAACGTGGCTTCATCATCTTCAAATGATGAAGAGGTAACCTCTCCCGAACTAGAGAAATGTTATAGAGCTATTGCATGTTTAACCAATATGTTGAAGAAGTCAAAGAATAAGGTTAAGTCATTGCAATTAGAAATTGAACAATTGAAATCGTCTAGGGATGATAACATTGATGATTTGCATGTTGAAATGTTAGAGGATGAAATTAAATCATTGAAACTTGAGGTAGAAAATTTGCAATCCTCTAAGGTTGAGAATGTAGATGATTTGCATGATGAATTTCTAGAAGAAGAAAACAAATCATTGAAGAGTGAAGTTGAGAGACTCAAGAATATTCTTGAGAAGTTCTCAACTAGCTCTAAGACCCTAGACATGATCTTAAATGCCCAAAGGGCAGTCTACAATAGGGCCGGTATTGGTTACCGGCCCAAAGAACCTTCATTCGTGTCTTTGATGTCTAGGACTGATATGAGACAATCTAGGACACCCAAGGTTCAAAAGAAAGTTGTCAAGGCATGGGTGCCTAAGTCTTGTTTAGTTGGTGCTTTAGGTTCCAAAATTTGGGTATCTAAAACCTCTATCTTTCGAATTGTATAGCTTAGTTTGAGGGGGAGCATCTATCAACATGGGTGGTTGATATTTGGTGTTCCAAACATATAGTCATTCCTAGTTAGGAATGTGCTTACCATTTCTTCAAATTCATATGAATAGCTTAGACTAACTCACAACTTTCTCTTGCCATGAATTGCTTAGGATAATTGGTTTTCCTATAGCAATTTATGTTTACTGCAAATGATGATTAATGATATGCCATAACTCAAGCTTAAGGTGTTTTTGAACCTGTTCTAGTATGCCATGAGTTTACTATATGTGTTACACAACATGAAGACATGTTAGGAAACAAGTATGAACTCATCGTTTATGATGATTCAAGACTCAATACTTAACTTCTATGACTTAGCTGTTTTCTCATCAAACTTGACGTTTTTCATATGCCCAATATTATTTGGATTATTAAGATATCAATACTTAGGTGTAGATTGAATTATCAAATTTATTTGGAATAAAAATGATCATGCCTTGGCACACATGGATTTCATTCATGTATTGATGTTGATAAATAGCAATATGCATCCATGCTATCCATGATTATAAACTTCCTGTTCAAGTGATGGTATGCATAGCTGCCTTGAAATTTTGATACAAACATGTTTTGACATTCAAGTTCATGCTTAGAGCATACTTATCATGCTTTGGCATAAATCTGTTTTTGAAAACTCAAGATCATGCCAAGAACATGCTTGGAACATAATTGATCAGTCAACCTAGTGATGGTATATTAATCCATGGAAATTCTTAATCCTTGATATGAAATGAAGCTTAGTTAAGAGACCCAAATCAGATTGCTTGTTTTGATTAAATGATCTATGGTTAATGGAACTCATTTAGGGAGTAAATCTGATTGTTTTAGGGATTAGAGTAATTAAGAGTTGAAACGAACTTGTTTCTGAAACTGATCAGTTTCAAAAACCATTCTGTATCATCCCTGATCGGTCCACCGACCGATCAGGGGTGCATCTGATCGGTCTGGTGACCGATCAGACCAACTCTGATCAAGGAACTCCTAGATCGTTCCAAATTGATCCAAAACCTCCTCAAACCAATCTCTTCTCATCGAATTGTATCAGTTTAATGATCATACTCCTAACAAATCTGATACAAACTAATTACAATTGAAACATATTTGATCGTCCATTGGTACAATCCTGGTACTAAGGTAGTACAAATTTGTTCAAGTGGTACTTGAAACAAAACCTAAATACTGATTTGATACAAACCTATGTTAGAATGTTCAAATTCATAAGAAAGGGTTTGTTTGAGTCATGACTCTTGTTCTTAATGTCATGTTTCAGAAATTTTTCTGAAATATCGAATATTAATAGAGTCTACTTCATTGTTACGGAATGCAAATTATCAATGCAGTCTGATCAGGAACGTATCAGATGTTCAAAAAATTTTCTGAAATCAGATCGCTCCCCAGACTAATCAAAATATTTTTGTATCCAGTAATCAACGAACCTGATCAGTCACGGAGACCAATCAGGACTATATATCAGATACAGATGCATTTCTTACTTGTCCTATAAAACATATACATACTTGACCATGATATTATTTGGTATATGTTTTCATATGCAATTCAAAAATCTACATTTATTGCCGTATGATGCATATACATTGTTGCCATGATACATTTATGATATATGCCTCTAATATTCAATTCAAAAATTTACACTTTGATTATTTTGGGATTGGGGAGAGACACGTGTTTGAGGGGGAGGTATGTTTAAACTTAATAACCATACCCTTTTCGATGTTTGACAAAGGGGGAGAAAATGGTTGATTAAGTTTAGGGTTATTGTAAGGGGAGGATTTTGATTCCCTTACGATAATTGATTGATCATTAATGGCTAAACTTAAATCGGGTTGTCAAACAACAAAAAGGGGGAGATTGTTGATGCAGTCTGACCCTGATTGTTATTTTGGTGTTGACAACGATTTAAGTTTTGATTTAAGTTTGGTTGAACGATTGAGATTAAGTCCTAGTCGGGGACTGGGCACAAAGTCCTAATCTGGAGAGCTAGGATGATGAAATCCCGGCTTGGAGGGCCAAGTCCTAGCCTGGAGGGCTAGGTTGGTTGGAAATCTCGGTGAGTGAAGTCTAGTCCTGGTGAGTGAAGCCAGGTGATGGAAATTCCGGTGAGTGAAGCCGGGTCCTGGTGAGTGAAGCCAGGTGATGGAAATCCCGGTGAGTGAAGTTGGGTCCTGGTGAGTGAAGCCAGGTGATTGAAATCCTAGTGAGTGAAGCTAGGTTGAAATCCTGGTGAGTGAAGCCGGGTCCCGGTGAGTGAAGCTGGGTGACCGAAACCCTGGTGAGTGAAGCCAGGTACTAGCTTGGAGGGCTAGGTTGAAGTCCCAGTGAGTGAAGTTGGGCATGGCACGAGTCAGAGAAGGGTTGGAGGCTTGTTCTCGTGACTTAGAGTGTATTTGGGCTTGCCTGGATCGGTCTGGTGACCCATCAGGGAAGTTGGCACGGTGCTCCTTCGTGGATCGGTCTGGTGACCGATCCAGCGATGACTGATCAGTCTGGTGACCGATCAGGAGTATGCGTTTC
>JAGFNQ010004582.1:0-27624 GCA_024364735.1 Boesenbergia rotunda | reverse complement strand
GTTGTGTTATTCGAAGCCTTGGGGTCGAGGGGCTTTTTATTGCCTCCAGGGGCACCCTGAAAGTTGGGGGCGCCCCCCACGTGTCAGCCGATCCGAGCAACTCTCAGTCAGCCCTTATCCCACTCGAATAGGGCTGAGGGTTGACTGTGGGAGGGCCCGGGATGCTGGGGGCGCCCGGGTTTACTCGATCCGCGGGCTTCTCGCTGGCTTGACTCTATCCGCTTCGTTGGCTTAAGCACGGGACGCCTGGGGCATCCAGGGCGCCCGAGAGCACAGGGGCACCCGGGAGCATGGGGGCGCCCCGCCTAGTGAGCTTTCGAAGCATGCTTTTGCTGAACTTAGGTTTAGCTTGTACTTAGGGCGCCCGGGTCCTTCCGGGCACCCAACCCAGCTGCTGGCTCACTCCTTTGAGGCTTTCTAAGCTGTAGATACTCGTTCCTTCGGTCCTGCATCTAGGATTAGTACCAAACAAGAAAGAGAAAATATATTAGTGAGACCTACAGCCATAGCTGTCTTGGTTCTGACTTTGGGTCTCCAAAATGGAGCCCTAGGTCGAACCGACGCCTACTGTTCCCTCGATGGGGAACGCGTCCTCACCTACTCCTCTCAGGAGAATTTACCTGATGCCAACCGGCTCCTCCGGTTGGACTTTTGCCCAGCAGTCCTTCGCTAGGTGCCTAGCTGTCCTTCGCCATGTCTTCAGTACTAAGCAGTCATTCACTTGGTGCCTAGCTGTCCTTCGCCACTTCTTCAGTACCAAGCAGTCCTTCGCTTGGTGCCTAGCATTCCTTCGCTAGGTCTTTGGCACCTAGAAGCCCTTGGTTATGTGCCCAGCAGCCGTTCGTTGGGTCATCGATTCCAGGCAGTCCTTTGCCTGGTGCCTAGCAGTCCTTCGCTAGGACTTCGTTTCCAGGCAGTCCTTCGCCTGGTGCCTAGAAGTCCTTCGCTAGGACTTTCAATCTGCACACTCAAGTAGCATGTTAGATAGACATAACATCTTAACTTTTGAACCCTTTTGCCATTATCAAATCACAGGTTCAACTTGGGTGCTTTCTGCACCAACAATCTCTCCCTTTTTGATTTATGGCAACCCGGTTCAAAAAGTTAAGTTAATCAGATCAGATGATATGAATGTTTAGTTTCCTCCCCCTGGATGGAATCTCTGATAAGTACCATTTTATTGACTATTTTAATTGCTAAAATCCATGTTTGACCCATGTTTCCATTGTTTAATTATGATTTTACCCTAGGTTTTGGAACTTTATCTTATTTTGGACTTAATTGCAAAATTACATAATTTTTGGATTATTTGGCCACTAATTTTCTGATATATTTTTGTAGGCAAGAAAGGATCCTGGACTTAGGGCATACTGGGTCAAACCTGAGTCGGATGTGAACCGGATCGAATTATCATATTTTGGATTAATCCGGGCCGTCCGATTCAAGAGCGGCTAGATCTGAGCCATCCGGGATGATCTGAAGCAATCCGAGCTAGGGTTAGTGTTGATCAAGCTCACTAATCAAGATCTGAAGGTTTTATCCCAATCAGAGCTAAATCAACCGTTGGATCAAGCTTGGAGGGCTCTAGAGCGTCCATTCATAGATAGAGTTGATCTGGACCATCCGTTGCATATCTGGAGGATCCGAGCTACCACAAGGCAGATCCTGACCCCAGATCATCATCATAAAAGTTTGGCTCAAATCAGAGCAAGATCTGCCGTTGGATTGAAGTGATCAATCTGGACCGTCCATTGTTATATACTTAAGGAAAAATTCCCGAAGCCTTCTCCTTGTCGCGTCTTCGCTGCTTCCACTGTTCTTCCTTAGTTCTTGATGTTCTTAGCCATTTCTTCATCCAAGAAGGCGTGACCACCTCGTTTCCAACCGAGATTCATCATCTGAATCTTTAGAAGACAGCATCAATCGAGATTTCAGCTCAGATTTGATCCGGACAGAGCTTGTTGAGGGTTTCGCAATCTCTGTGGTCCGAGCACTGAGATCTTCGCCACAATCCATTTCCGACGATCTGAGGCACTTGTAGGGGTTCTCAGGTGACCTCAGATTGTTCCCAAATCACCATCGCAGCTCCACAAACGAAGATCGAAGTAATTGGATTGGAATTCTCCCAGCTGAAGCAGTTTGAGCAGAATCGATGGATTGAAGCTGTTTTCCACTGATTTGCTGAGCCTAGGGGTTCGAAGCCAGCTCTTGATTGACAACCAAGAAGATTGTGAGCTCTGGAAGGAATCAAGGAGTAGATTAATTAGTTTTCAATTCAGTTTTTGTAGACATTTCATTTCTGCCGAACTCTGTTTCTGCAATTTCAAGTTTTCAGCTGTCTTAGTTGTAAGATCTGAATTGTTTAGTTTAATTAGGAGTTTACTCTTCGAATTCAGTAAGTTAGGAACTTGTTTAGTGATAGATTAAGTTAAATTCCAATTTGTTTTAGCTTAAATTGTTGCGTGCCAATTCCTAGCTAGCGTGCCAAGTTATTTCTGTTTTGTTTTCTTCCTTTTGGTTTCTGAATTTGTCTCAGATTTCTGAGTTCCTTAGCAGTTAATTCCTGCTCTAGTGTTAGATAGATTGTGTGTTTGGTTAGATTAGCATTTGCTTTAAGTTCTGTGCATCGATTTCTAGTTTGCTGCCACTTTCACTTCCTGCGTGCCAATTGATTTCTGCAAAAACCATTCAGTTTCAGAAATTTCCTGTTTGTCTCATTTTTAGTGAGCTAACTTAGTTGGTTTAAGTGTGTCTAGACTTTAGTTTCATTCCTGCATTCAGTCTAGCTTTGATAACTCGAAAATTCAGTTGGCTCTCCACTTAGATCATTGTGCATCAAGTCTGCCCTGTTTTCCATTTTGCAAGTTGTGTCTGAAATCTCCAATTCTGATCACGCAATTAGAAAATCTGAGTTGCTGTTTTCCAGTCAACTGTCTCTGAGTTTAAATTAGATTTGTTTGTTTCAGTAGTAATCGCTTTATATCAGTTCCTAGTGCAAAAATTAGCATATTATTCAACATCTTTTCTAATCCCTTAGCTTGCTTTGTTTCGTGCCAAATTCTAAAGGAATCCTTGCACTTGGTATCAAGAGAAACTTCGGATTTGATTGGTACAAAGTTAATTACAACTTGTAGTATGATTTGTAGCTGGAAATTATTTAGCATTGTAGTTAGCCAATTCTGAACAGTCCATACCCCTTTGTTGTGTCAAAGACTTGTAGCTAGTTAATGTTTGTTGCGTGTGAGAATTTCGAATTTATTTTGCTTTAACTCGTCTTAGCTTGTTCATTTCCGAAACTTGCCATCACTACCTCTAAATCTCAGTTAGTGTTTGTTTGCAATTGAATTTAGATTTGCTTTCCAATTCGGTCAAGTACGTTGTGAATTTAGGGTACCATTAGTTGAATTCTAAGTGCCATTTCTTTGTTTGGCTCCCTTGTTCACTTTTCTTTATTTTTCATTTCATTTTTATTTTCAATTAAAAACCAAATTGCATTACTTATTTGAAACCCAAAAACGACACATAACTACAAGTTTGAATCAAGCACGACAACTAGCCCCGAGAAAAATACGACCTGTGGTCCCTTTGCTACATTCTCATACATTTTGCGTGTAAAAGGGTTTTCAGTTATTCATTCACATCTAAATTTGAGGCCCACATTCGTGACACATAGTTTGGGCTCGTCAATCTCCCCTAGGTTTCTCAAAAGTTCGTGGGGTTTTTAACAAAAATTTCTAAGTCTAAAGATGGAATTTTTCAAAAGAACCTTTAGAGACATATTTTCCAAAAAAAAAAAATGGTTGTGCATATTTTTTTGAAGATTTATACTTTAAAAAAAATTTCAAGTCAGTAGAAAGGAAACATCTTCCATAGCTTTAGGATAAGTACTTAGCAAGATTTCCAACTGCTTAAGTTTTAAGTACTTAAAAGAATTTTTGGACACAGCATAAGTTTAGGTACCAATAAAAGAATTTTTGAAAGCAACTTAAGTTTAAAAAAATTTTGAAAGCAACTTAAGTTTAAGTACTGAAAATTTTGAAAGCAACTTAAGTTTATGTACTCAAAAATTTGAAAGCTACTTAAGTTTAAGTACTAAAAAATTTGAAAGCAACTTAAGTTTAAGTACTAAAAAATTTGAAAGCAACTTAAGTTTAAGTACTAACAAATTTGAAAGCAACTTAAGTTTAAGTACTAAAAAAAATTTGAAAGCAACTTATGTTTAAGTACTAAAAAAATTTGGTACTATCAAATTTGAAAGCAACTTAAGTTTAAGTACTTTTTGAAGAAAGGATAAATTTTGAAGAAAAAAAACTCTTAAGCTTCTCTCCTTTCCTATCTCTCCCCCTTTGCCATATATCAAAAACAAAGCAATATAGCAGCAAAAAAGATAAATAAATTGCATAATGTGCTGTACTGAACCAATTCAAGACCAAACCAATTTCAATTATCTCTTTTAGGGTCCTGTCTAACCCAATTAGCTACTTACTAACTGTTATAAACAGTAGTTTTTGCTAGGGTTAGTCGAGTTAAGTGATCTGTTCAAGTTAGATTTTCTAAACTTGACACTTAACTTGATTACTGTTTAAGTTGTATTTGGTGCCCTAATTTCTGTAGATGCACTGACTTAAAGCATCTTGAATTAAGGCAAAGACCTAAGCATTTCAACCCATTCTAGGTTATCAATCAAAAGTACCCTAAGGTGCTTGTGAGATGCTGGCTTCTAGATCTATTGGTGCATGCATTTCTAGGGTTAGGGCCTAGGCTAAGTCCATTTGCAAAAAAGTCCTAGTTTTGAAGGGGGTAGTTTTTAAAAGTAAAACTAAGTCGAAAAATTTATTTAAAAAGATTTTTTAAACCAAGTAAAAGCTGATTTTGAAATCAAGTACCATTATTTTAGAAACTAATTTTTCAAATTAAGTAATGCAGTAATAAAATCAAAAGTAGAGTAAACCTATTCTACTCAGTATAGTCAGATAGTCAACAAAAGCAAGTAGTTAACTCCATAAGTAAGCTGGTAAGATAAAGTACCAGCATAGTCATACACGTCAAGTCTAAGTCAACCCTTATTAATTAGGGTCAGTCAACTAGTACAATGCCAAACTAAGCTAGCAGGAGGGACCAGGATGTTCAGATGAGCCGGGCTGCCACGAATGAAACACTGCCATCATCTCTTGATATCGTGCGTCGTTGGTCTCCCTATCAGCTCTGAGGGCATTCATGTACTCAGTGTAATAGCCCTGATTTGTCTCCATTTCTTCAGCATGATTTGCCTCCACATCCTCCCGGAGGCTTTGGACCTGTGTCTCGAGCCGTGTCACTCTCTCGTAGAGTGTCGGTGGTGGGGGCTCGTCTATGTGCTCCCGGACCTCGGCTGCGAGATCTGCAACATCGACCTCAACCTCTTCATCCGAGTCGATCTGGGTACGACTCTCTGACGTCTCCAGGACAAAACCCCGGTACCCGAGACCCCTATACCAGCTAGGGAGAAGTTCTTATAACCTATTTCGTCAAAGTCAGTCAACTCGGCCATCTCACCCTCGGTGATGTTATGACCATGATGATGAAGAATGGAAGTGATGATGTGGCAATAGGGAGTGGGTACCCGCCCCTGCATGGTAACACTGGATGCATGTAGGATCGCATGGAACATATGGAGTCCAATGTCGATGTCAAGCTGATGAATCAATACGTATAGGAGGAAGGTGTGAAATGGTCGCATGGTAGCTACGTCTCTAGTGGATAATGGCAGAATGCATCGGACTATCACTCTATATAGAGCGTAGTCCTGGACCTGAAGGTCAACAGACTGAAATCGTCTGTCCAGGGGGTTTCTGACATGCCTATAGAAGTAGGAGTGTAGAGTATCTAGAGTAATGTGAGACTAGGGAGCATCAAAGGGAAGCTCCCTAGGAGGGTAATAGCAAAAGGTGGACTGTGAGAGTCGTAGTCCAAGAAATCGGTTGAGTAGTGAAGGTGTGATTGTCAAGGGAATCCCTTGAACGGTGGTGGCGAACATAAGACAATCCTGTCTAATTATGTTGTTAAAGAATTCTGCACATAAGGATGTGTTAATTGGATGAGTGCAGAATACGAGGTTGTCGAGTTGGTAAAAGTTTATAACGTTCATAGCCAAGGGACAAGATTGGGAGAAGAATTGTCTATTTAAGTAGCTCGTTTTTATAGGCTTGTATGTCGTTCGAGTAAACTTATTACAAAGTTCTAAAGTTGGGAACCTAGGATCGGGACTCGATTCGATACCGGGGTTTGCTTGGTTTGCTCGGCGTTTTCTAACATTATGAAGGAATTACATTAAAAGAAAATTAAATTTAATTTAAATGAAAATAAGATTATACCGGTTGGTAGCTCGGGGAGGCATTGTCGAGGATGAGAGCTTTGAGAGGGTTGCAAGGTCACTTGGAATGAAGGGAGTTGGAGAGGAGAATGATTTTGGATGTGCCAAGATGAGGAGATTCGGGTGGCCTTTTATAGGCGTTTTGGCTAGGGCGCCTGGGAGCTTCCGGGCGCCTGGGACAGGGACTACTACCTTTGGCAGTGTCCTAATGCTGCTTGGGGGCGCCCGGGACGGCCCGGGCGCCCTGGTCAGGCTTGGATGGCAGGTTTGCTACTTTTTGACTGGGACTAGGGGCCCCCGCAAGGGCCGGGACACCCTGGTCAGGTGATAAAGGCAGATTCTTGCTTTGAGAGATGTGAAGGTGCTGTGCGGGGTGCCCAAGGAGTCACGGGCGCCCGGGTTAGGTGTGATTTGGCAACTTTGTTGTCTTGTTGACCTTTTGACCATGGTTTAATTATTTTGACCATGGTATGACTACTTTGACCATGGTTTGACTGCATTGACTATGGTTTGACTACTTTGACCATGGTTTGACTACTTTGACCATGGTTTGACTAGTTTGACCATGGTTTGACTAGTATTAGTTCAACACCGTTCTAAACTAAATTTTTGCAATGCAGGTATTTAACGAATTTCGATTAAAGTAGATTTTACTGTCTCACCCAATCTAGGGTTATCAATCACGTTTGGCTTATGGGTTCTGTGAGACAGGTTTTAGTAGATAGAATTTATTTGGAAAAATCATGATTTTATTTTTAAAAAATGAATTAATTTTGAAAACAATTGATTTTGAGTTTAAAATTGTTTGATTCTACACGTAACTGAAAATTTATGTTAGATTCAAATTTGACAAAGAATAATTTGAATTTGAATTTCAAAAATTGGCTTCCAGGTCTTGGCGAGGTACTAGGCCTTCTTTGGCCGTAGCCTTATTGGATCATCAACCCTTTCCTTGACAAAGCCTTTTAATGAAATTTCATTTTCAAAGTTATTTTTTGAAAAATTCTAGTCTAACTAGTTTGGATCTTAGATCGGTAGCTTCGGCTAGTTTCACTAGTCTAAAGAGACCAAGTAGAGTATACTTGACCTTATTAGAATTGGCTTCCCTAACATAGTATTATCTCACCGCCACCCAATACTATGTTGTTCAAATTTCAGTTATGTTAGTTCAGTCCTTAAACTAATCAGTCCTAAGTCTAAGCATGGTAAATTGCAGGAATTAAGTAAACAATCAATCATGCAATTTGCAAATAAAAATTGAATTTTATCTAACAATAAATATTGTTTTACTTTGGCTCCCCCGGGACTAAAGCCACGATAATGGTTTGGCAAGATGTGAATCTTGTCCTTGGGGATCCAATATTGATTTGATCCAGTTTGTTTGTTCAGGCATAGTTTGGGTACCCATGCCTGAACTTTAGGTCTGGACAGGTTCAGTACAGCATAGTAGGATCTTTTTCTAGATTTGGTTCTATAGCCTAGTCCGGATAGATTTAGAATCGACTTTTGTTTTCTAAGAATCATGTCAAGACCCTTGGAACCAGAAGTGAATCATTCTAAGGCTGATCTAAGGTCCTTAACTTGAGTTTTCAAGGAAGAGTTCTCTTTCTCAAGTTTTTCAACTTGAGTAGAGGCTCCTTCTTGAACCATCTCAGTTAAAGATCTAGAGTTAGCTCTCTCTTTTAGGAGTTTTACTTCCTATCGGAGAGATTCAACTCGGAGTTTAGCTTTCGACAAATCTCGAGAAAGATAAGAAATTAACTCAATTGACTTCTTGAAAAACCACTTATAGTTATTTTGCAGTCCTCTGAGAATGTAAGTTTGCCGTCGTCCGACTCCGACTCTGTCTCGGTCTCGATTTCTTCTGAGGCGGTTAGTGCGAGCAGGTTCGACTGTGGGACCTCTTCTTCTTCTTCGGAGGAGGACTCGTCCCACGTTGCTTGGAGTGCTTTCTTCTTTCTTGTCTTCTTGGTCTCCTTTAGGTTAGGACACTCCGTCTTGTAGTGACCTTTCTTCTTGCACTCGTAGCAGGTCATGTTTGGTTTGTTCTTGTCATTTGAGGGTTCAGCTGGTTCTTCCTTTCTTCGGCTAGCTTTCCTTCTGTTGGATTGATTCTTCAGTTCCTTGTAGTAGTTTCGAGCCAGTCAGACCAGCTTAGGTCGGTCTCCTTCGTCATCTTCTGAGTCTGAGTCTAAATCAGACTCGGGTGTAGGTTGAGTTTTCTTCATGGATGTTTTTCAGCTTTACCTGCAACAAAAGTAATGCCTTTCTCGGCCAGATTGCAGTTAGTCTACTCATGTAATTCGAGTTCAGAAAAAAGTTCATCTAACTTGATTTTGGAATGATCCCTAGAAACTTTATACGCATCTACCATAGATGCCCACAAGGAGTTTCTTGGGAAAGCGTTAAGGGCGTACCTTATTAAGTCACGGTTTTCTACCTTGTGACCAATGGTGTGTAGACCGTTCATCAGCTCCTGGATTCTGGCGTGGAGTTGAGCTGCTGATTCGCCTTCGTTCATCTGGATGGTGTATAGCTAGTTTAGCAGAAGGTCCCACTTCCTAATTCGGGTGTCGGAGGTTCCTTCGTGTAGTTCGATCAGCTTACCCCAGAGTTCTTTGGCACTGTTGAATGGACACACCCGGTTCAACTCCTCTTTTGTTAGGCTGTATTGGAGTGTTTGGGTCGCTTTGGCATCGGCTTCAATTTTCTTTTTGAGTGCAGTGTCCCATTCAGTGTAAGATTGTTGTACTCTATCGGCATTCCTTGGTATTTCCAGTTCGGACTGGATGATTATCCACATGTCCACCTGAGTTTTCAGGTGGACCTCCATTCTGCTCTTCCAGTAGGAGAAGTCCTCCCCACTGAAGAGTGGTGGCCTTGCGGTGCTGAAGCCTTCTTGCATGGCCATTAAGGATTTTATCTGACAAAGAGAGAAAAGAAAGGAAAACTCTGGCCCAAGACTTGATCTTGGATTAGTAGTGCGGGATAAAGAAAAGTAATTATCTAGGGGTGTTGCACCGGTATCGATTAACGATAAAAAAATAAAAAAAACAATTCGAAGAGAAATCCGAAAAATTCTCAAACTGGTGGTTGCACCAAATTTGAGCTTCCCCGCTCTGATACCACTTGTTGGATTGAGAGAAAACGATAGAGGGGGTGAATATCGTTAGTCGTTTCGGATTAAGAAAGAGAATACGCAACGGAATAATTAAAACTAAAACCAAACGCAAACACCAAGATTTAACTTGGTTCGGAGTTGCGGTCAGCTCCTACTCCAAGGCCCACGGTCGTTGACCGTTTACTGCGGGCAATTCTATATGTGCGCAAAAAGGTTTACAGAAGGATGTTACAATAGTAGTACAGTAAACTTTAAAAAGTTAGCTCTTCGTTATCGACGTCCGGTGTAGATTGTACTTCGGAGCAGCAGGACGTCATCGGCGCTTGTATCTTGAGTCGGGAGGTTTCCGGAGCAGAGCGCTTTGAGTAGAAGAGCGTATGGGCATTGGAAGTTGTGTTATTCGAAGCCTTAGGGTCGAGGGGCTTTTTATAGCCTCCCGGGGCGCCCTGAACGTTGGGGGCGCCCCCCCACGTGTGAGCCGATCCGAGCAACTCTCGGTCAGCCCTTATCTCACTCGAATAGGGCTGAGGATTGACTCTGGGGGCACCCGGGACGCTGGGGGCACCTGGGTTGACTCGATCCACGGGCTTCTCGTTGGCTTGACTCTATCCGCTTCGTTGGCTTGAGCACGTGGCGCCTGGGGCATCCGGCGCACCTGGGAGCACGGGGGCACCCGGGAGCATGGGGGTGCCCCGCCCAGTGAGCTTCCGAAGCATGCTTTTGCTGAACTCATGTTTGGCTTGTACTTAGGGCGCCCGGGTCCTTCCAGGCGCCCAACCCAGCTGCTGCCTCACTCCTTTGAGGCTTTCTGAGCTGCAGGCACTCCTTCCTTCGGTCCTGCATCTAGGGTTATTACCAAACAAGAAAGAGCAAATATATTAGTGAGACTTACAGCCGTAGCTGTCTTGGTTCTGACTTTGGGTCTCCAAAATGGTGCCCTAGGTCGAACCGACGCCTACTGTTCGCTCGACGGGGAACGCGTCCTCACCTACTCCTCTCATAAGAATTTACCTGATGCCAACCGGCTCCTCCGGTTGGACTTTTACCCAGCAGTCCTTCGCCAGGTGCCTAGCTGTCCTTCGCCTGGTCTTCAGTACCAAGCAGTCCTTCGCTTGGTGCCTAGCTGTCCTTCGCCAGGTCTTCAGTACCAAGCAGTCCTTCGCTTGGTGCCTAGCATTCCTTTGCTAGGTCTTTCGCTCCTAGCAGCCCTTCGCTAGGTGCCCAGCAGCCCTTCGGTGGGTCATCGTTTCCAGGCAGTCCTTCGCCTGGTGCCTAGCAGTCCTTCGGTAGGACTTCGTTTCCAGGCAGTCCTTCGCCTGGTGCCTAGCAGTCCTTCGCTAGGACTTTCAATCTGCACACTCAAGTAGCATGTTAGATAGACATAACATCTTGACATTTGAACCGTTTTGCCATTATCAAAACACAGGTTCAACCTGGGTGCATTCTGCACCAACCAAAACTTCATACGATCTTTCGCAAGTGGGCTGATACCACTGTTGGGATCTTCAGGTGACATAAACACAAAAACGCAGCGGAAACAAGATGTACCGCCCGCTTTTTTTTTTCCTAAGCGGCATTACGTTCACATGCTTAGGGCATGTAGACATCATAAGGCAGCAGAATAACTTAACTTATACATGCCCTGTTACCATTCTTATCTTATTGACATGGGAACCTTAGCATATTAACTTTGAACTTAAGCATCATATCATGCCTCACATAACATCATATCATAAGGTCATAAGGTTCCATAAGTCATTATTCAAACATATAAGTAAACATATAGTTTCCTGGGCCAAGTCACTACGACACACATGCGTTCTTGCCCTCCTGCTGCTTCCTTCATTGTCCCCTTGAATGATCTGCGGTATAAGGAAATAAGACTATAAGCACACAGGCTTAGTAAGACTCTTTCCTACTCACAAAACCATTCATCGTTCATCATCTCATAATGAGCACATAAAACATTAACGTATTTGGTGCTCTACTTAGAACATAACATCTTACGTCACTTGTCGTATACATAACATGGCATAAACATCATGGCATAAACATAAACATCATAGACATTCTAGCATGGCATAATTCATGGCATAATTCATAAACATAGTGAACATAATTCATGGCATAAATCATAAACATCGTGAACATTCTAAGCATGGCATAATTCATGGCATAAACATAAACATCATAGACATTCTAAGCATGGCATAATTCATGGCATAAATCATAAACATAGTGAACATTCTAAGCATGGCATAATTCATGGCATAAACATGAACATCATAGACATTCTAAGCATGGCATAATTCATGGCATAAATCATAAACATAGTGAACATAATTCATGACATAAATCATAAACATCGTGAACATTCTAAGCATGTCATAATTCATGGCATAAACATAAACATCATAGACATTCTAAGCATGGCATAATTCATGGCATAAATCATAAACATAGTGAACATTCTAAGCATGGCATAATTCATGACATAATTCATGGCATAAACATGAACATCATAGACATTCTAAGCATGGCATAATTCATGGCATAAATCATAAACATAGTGAACATTCTAAGCATGGCATAATTCATGGCATAAACATAAACATCATAGACATTCTAAGCATGACATAATTCATGGATTCTCATGCATACTTCTTAACATGAAACATAAGCATAAAATCTTATCAACATAGCATAATGCATAACCTGGATGGATGTATGAGTGGAATGCATATACATAAGGGATGCTTAACTTTTAAAACATACTTTTAAATGCTTAAACATAATCATCATAACATCATTTGGGGTCCCCGGCTTGTACCACATACATACATCATAGCGCGCATCCCTAGCAAGTCCAAGGTCGCGAGCCCCGAGTTACTAGGGTAAGGACAGCATAATCGGTAGTCCCCGAACCGAGGCGTTCTTAAGGTGCCCATCCCTGTTGCACAGCTCCGGTAGTGCCAGAACCGTGGACAGCTTCGGTAGTCCAAAACCGGGGCGTTCTTAAGGTGCCCATCCCTTGGACCCATACTTCGGTCCGGTACAAGCCCATACATAAAGTAAAATACTTTTCATGTTTCATCATTCATAAGACATTCATGGCATACTTAACATATCATAACTTGTTACGGCTCGGCCCGTCTACCGGCCCATTTACCGGTCCTCTTGACCGTCGTAGCATCGACCATCGACCGTGCCGTTTAGTATATTTATGCCTTAAAGGCATAAGCATCATCTTTCATTCATCATACTTGTTATTCATCATCATTCATTCATCATACTTAACATCATCGTTATGCCTTAAAGGCATGTACTTTAACCTCATTCCTAAGACATGGCATACATACATCTTATTCATACAACATGGCATACATCATTCTTATCATGAACATAAACATAACATACTTAACATGGCATCATTCATATCATGAACCTAACATATCATAGCATCATTTTTATCGTGATCATAACCCTATCATTCTTATCATGGCATCATTCATATCCTGGACATAAACTTATCATACTTATCATGAACATACATAATCACTTAGCATGGTTCTTAGCATAGCATGGGCATATAACTTAACATGGTTCCCTACATCACCCTTATATCATGGCAACACATAAACATATACTTGAAGTTAAAGGCTCAACCCTAACCCTTGGGTCCTTGAGGTTGGCCGAAACATATGAGGTCTCTAAGGTAATCCAAAAATTCCCAGAAATTATACTTAACCTCCACACATCATAAGGGAACATAAATTAACATTATCAAGATTTTTGGATTAATTATAGACCTTTAAATCTTGGTGGCCGAAACCCTTAAACTTAGGGTTCTTGGTTATGTTTCTTTCATGTTGGCCGAAACCCTAGGGTGTCCTAGGGTACTCCAAAAATTCCCAAAACTTATACTTAACCTCTACACATCATAAGGGAACATTACATAACATTATCAAGATTTTTGGCATAATTATAGACCTGTAAATCATGGTGGCCGAAACCCTTAAACTTAGGGTTCTTAGTTTTGTTTCTTTCATGTTGGCCGAAACCCTAGGGTGTCCTAGGGCACTCCAAAAATTCCCAAAAATTATACATAACCTCTACACATCATAAGGAACATTAAATAACATTATCAAGTTTTTTTGCATAATTATAGACCTGTAAATCATGGTGGCCGAAACCCTTAAACTTAGGGTTCTTAGTTTTCTTTCTTTCATGTTGGCCGAAACCCTAGGGTGTCCTAGGGTACTCCAAAAATCCCCAAAAATTATACATAACCTCTACACATCATAAGGGAACATTAAATAGCATCATACAGATTTTTAGCATATTTATAGACCTAAAAATTATGGTGGCCGAAACCCTTAAGCATGAGGGTCTTGGTTTTCTTTCCTTTCAACATCAAATTTGAAAACCCACCACTATATCATACTAAAAATCATAAAAATCATAGGGAACTATTATACCACAGGTGAGGGAGTCTTACCTTGGGTTTCTTGATTTTTCAAACCTAGGAAGAGAAGAAGATTGCAAGATCTTTGGATACTAGAACCCCCTTGTCCTTGTACTCTTGTAGAGATTTTAGATCTAGGAGATGGAACCTTGGTGGAAGCTTTTCCAAGGGGAAAACCTTCTAGGAGTGGTCGGCTAGAATGAGGGAGTAAGAGAGGAGGAAATGCAATTGAAAGAAGAGAGAATGAAACTCCCAAACCCCCCTATTTATCATCCATTAAAGAGGTAAATGAAGAGTCTCTCCATGACTCTTCATCTTCTTCTTAATCTTAACTTATATCCACTTCATTTCCTCATAGAAATCCCTTACTAGGTGAGTTGGTTAAGGCTTACATGGTTGTACAAGAGGTCCAAGGTTCAATCCTTGGCTCATGCATCTTTATTTTTATTTTATTTTTATTTCATTTATTTTATTATTTTTATTTCCTAAATTCCGAAAATCCACCTAAAATCACCCATAATTATGCCAATATTCCTAAATAAAATTCTTTTATATTTATATTAATTTTACCTAATTTATATTAATTTTACCTAATTAATACCCATTTTTGGAGCCCATTTAAAGCTCATTGGTACTTAGTTTTCTCAATTTAAATGAGAAAACATGGATTTCCTAGGCCTAAGTTCTCCTTAATATTTCTAGGTCCCTTGGAAAATTATTTAAACATGCTTAATATTTTAAGAAAATATTAAGAGAATTTTCCGGGTCGTTACACAAGATCCCTCGAGCGATCCATGCGAAAGAAAAACTCGTACGAAATCATCTATCTAATAGATCTATCTAAAGCGTATACCTTTGGAGCATGCCCTTACGTTTATCCCGCTCATCCAAGCACCGCCGGATCTCTTGCATGTTCAAGTGTCTGTGCCTCTATTCGTATTCACACGAATACGATATCTCTACTTCGGAGAAGAACTACCTTAGTTATCCTAGCAACTTGAGGTAGTTCACAAAACACCAAGAACCCAAGATGTGCGTTTCGGCCAAGATGGAGAAGAGAAGGAAGAGGGGAAAGAAAATGAGAAGTTGTCATCCAAATGACAAGGGAAAACTCTTTTATACTCATATCATGAGGTGTTTTTTTTCTTTTAAACTTCCCTTCATTTAACATTTTAATGTAACTCTCTAACTTTTCATGTACCACTCTAATGGTGAGAAACTCTCCATCTTCTTCTCTTATTAATTCATTAAACATTTCAATGAATTAATATTTCATCCAAATGTGGTTGAGTCTAATCTAAATGAGTTTAACTCAAATTAGATCTCAATCCATAATCCAATTGGATTCACTTGAGTCTAACTCAATTAATCCAATTCCAATTAAATCTTAGCCAAATCAAGATCAATTAATCTCCGAAGCATCGTGTCCTTAGTGTGTGACCCAATAGGCTCTCGTAACATTGGCAATGTGTCTAAACCAATTTAGACACAAAAGCAATGAGCGGCATCTAGCAATGCACCAATGCTACCCAAGTAACAAGAAAGTCGAGATCCGACTTAACCTCCATGACTATGGCAATGTATGACCTTGTCCTTCTATCCTTGATATTTAGATTGACCAATGAGGCATAGACGTGTCATCCTCAATCAATCTTGTGTTTCTTCATCGTCGAGTAGACTCACTCAAACAAATGTGCTCAATATCTCATATTGTCTCATTTGAGCATGGCCATGCGTTTTAGCAGTCCTACTCGATCATGGGGCCCACAAATATCAGTCCCGTCATATGGGAGGGATAGATCTCATCTACATCACTCACATCCCTCTGCATAATTTATTACATACCCAGTGATCGCCTTTATAGTCCACCCTATTACGGGTGACGTTTGACGATACCAAAGTACATAACTCCTTATGTAGGGAACCGTAGTGACTTCAGGTCTAAGGACTATTCATACCAATAGTCACATGAGAATATTTATGACACTCATATGACAATCTACGAAACATTCTCATGGCGGGTCATTCAGTACACATTCTCCAATGTATACCCATGTGTCAACTTGATATCACATATCCATGACTTGTGAGCACAAGTCATCAGTTTACCACCATGCTAGTCTCCATGCATTAATATTGTCCCTGAATATTAATGCTTGACTAGGAATAATTTAGGGTAGTGTTCTCTACATTATCTCACTATCGATTCAACCAATCGATATAATGTAGATAAGAACCTACTACACAAGGGCATTATTAAACATAGTTATTCGACACAGAATACAAAGTAAGTATAATAACCAAACATGCCTTTATTAATAATAGAATATGATACAAAATGTCCTTAGTCAATCATCACATAATTGGCTCTAGGGCTCCTACTAACATTTTTATGTCATGGTTTGATGTTGCTTATATTATTTGAGATTCATGGATTGCTATTGAATAATAAGATATGACTTTAACTTAAAATCATTGTTTATGCCTTCATATTCATTATATAAAGTTTTAATTCATGATTTAATGTTGATTGTATGGAATAAGGCTTTATTAATATCATGGAAGTTAAGAAATGTTGATAAGTGCATGTGTATCTAGGGTTAAGGATAAAAGAGGGAGAGGTTTTATCATATTAAGAATACATAAGAAAAACGGGGGAGTTGAGGGCAGTTATATGTGTGAAATGTTAATGAATGGAGTTGGCAAACACATGACATTATGTTTAGGTTTCAAAGTTGATACAAAATGACCATTTTTGAGGAAATTAGAGTTTGTACCAAAAGTCAAACACATTTGATATTTTTCATGAAACTATATTTTTCTTAGGTAGAGTATATCCTAACAAATGTGCTTGCAAACTTTTAGATTTTTTTGGATTTTCTAGAATTTTCTAGAGGTTTTTGAAATTCGGATAGGATTTCAGAATTTGGCTGTATCAGTCGATTGCCCTGGGGGCAATCGACTGATGTTTCTGTGTATTGAGAATAACAGAGGGCAGTCGACTGGTAATTCTGTATGTTGATTTTTGAGGGGTTTTTCAGAAATAATGTGAGTTCTTTTGGCAGTACGGGTAGGATTGCTTGGGGCAATCATTTTGATGGTGTCAAAGGAGGAGAACTTGTGTGTTAAGTTAGGTTTAACTTGACATGGGAAACTTGTGATGTTAAGATGGGTAGAACTTAACTTGGTGTTATGGTGTTAAGTTGGGAAGAACTTAACTTGGTGTTGGTTGTGAGAATTGAAAATTAGGAGAGGGCATAGGTTAAGGGGGAGGTTGCCTCTTGTTTTCTATGCTTTAATTTTCAATTGCTATTGCTATTGTTGCTTTTGATTACCTAACTTAAGCATATTGTCACACATCAAAAAGGGGGAGATTGTTGTGGCAATCGACCCAAGTATAATCTGGAGGACCATGATTTTGATGTGTGTGGTCAATATGATTAAGTTAGGGTTTGTAGTTGGGCTAATATATGTATGTGAGTGTGCAGGTTTGAGGTACACATAGACTTCGAGGGACCATGGGAAGAGATGATGAGCCAAGGGACGCGAACTTCGAGGCATATGTGAAGGAATGCATGGAGGCAAGCTGGAGGCTTGTGTGCACATCCGAGGGATGGGAGCCGAAGACGAAGAGGGCGTGAAGGCAACAGATCGAGACTGCGGATTGAAGAGTCAACCAGGTTGTGAGGGTCAAAGTGTGAGTGTTTGTACTCGGGAACTAAGCCGGGAGGGTTCGAGTGCGGAGAGAAATGTACTCGGGAAGGGAACCCTAGGCTTAGAAGGGGACCAGCCGACTACCCCAGGGGCAGTCGATTGGGATGGCCAGAATTCGAAAGGTTTGTATGAGGATTTGAATTCAGGGAGGACCAGGAGCAGTCGACTGGCCAACGGTCATATTCAGCTCAATCTCTATTTTAAGGAGCTCGATTCAAGCTGTTTACTCTTGGCGAAACTTGCTTGGATAGAGTGTGTTAGTAGCCTATTGTGCTCAGCTAGTGTCTGTTGGATCGGAGAAATTGATAGGGGGGGGTGAATATCGATATCAAAGTTTTTGGAAAACTAGAGAATATACGCAGTGGAAAATAACAGAACAAATGCGAACGCAAGTTGGTTTTACTTGGTTCGGAGTCGCGGTTGCCTCCTACTCCAAGGCCCACGGTTCTTGACCGTTTACTTTGGACAATTCTATAGTCGTAAAAAGAGTTTTACAAATTGAGTACAGAAATAGAATTGAAAATTAAACTTGCAACACTTTTCGTTACTGATGCCCGAGGTGGATCGAATTTCGGAGCAGAGGGTCATCGTCGGCGCTGGAATCTCGAAGTCGGAGCGTGTCGGAGCGTAGCGCTTGAACGAAAGTACTTGGAGCGTTGTAAATGATGTTCATCGAAGCTTTGGGGGTGAACCCCCATTTATAGCACCCATGGGGGCGCCTGTGTCAATGGGGGCGCCTACACGTTGCCTTTCCTGCGCAATCTCTTATCCGCAGGCTCGGTCAGCACTTATCCATCTTCACAGGGCGCCTGAGCTGATGGGGGCGCACGTATGGTCCCGGGCGCTTGAGCTGAGTATGTCGAGAGGCTTCGTGGTAGTTTTGCTTCACTTGCTTTGGTTTATCCTTGAACTGGGGCGCCCGCATAATTACGACCGCCTAGCCCCAGTGGGGTGCCTCACTCCATTGAGGTGCCTGAGCTGCAGAAACACATTCCTTCGTTCCCTGCAACCAAGGTTAGTTCCAAAACACAAGATGCAAATATGTTAGCCATTATTTATAGCCTATGCTGTCTTGGTTCTGACTTTAGGTCTTCCAAATGGAACCCTAGGTCGAACCGACGCCTACTATTCCCTCGTACGGGGAACGCGTCCTCATCTACTCCTCTCAGGAGAGTTTACCTTTTGCCAACCGGCTCCTCCGGTTGGACTTTTGCCCAACCCACCTGACTAGGTCTTCGTGCCCAACTTCTGATCAGGTTTTCGGTGACCAGCCCTTCGCCAGGACTTCTTGCTCAGTCCTCGACCAGGACTTCTTTCCCAACTTCTATTCAGGTCTTCTTGCCCAGTCCTTGACAAGGACTTCTTGCCCAGCCCTTTGCCAGGACTTCTTGCCTAGTGTACCTAAGACTTTTCCTGCACACTCAGTAAGCTTGTTAGATCACAATGACACCTTAAATCTAAACCCTCTGCCATTATCAAAATACATGTTTGACTTAGGTGCTTCCTGTACCAACAATCTCCCCCTTTTTGATTTATGGCAACACGGTTCAAAAAGTTATGTTAAAAAACATATAACAAGTAACGTATTTAAAAAAATATTTAGTTTCCTCCCCCTGAAGCGAAAATTATCCCCCTGAGTTTTTCAAAGTTATGTGGATTTTGTAAACTTTCTAAGTGCTTTAGATTTTTGCAAGGATTTCATGCTTTAGCAAAGATTTCCAGAAAGTTTTTGCATACTTAGAAAATTTTCAGAAAAAAAGATTTTCATACTTGAAAAATTTTCAGAAAAAAGTTTTCCATACTTAAAAAAATTTTCAGAAAAAAAGTTTTCCATACTTAGAAAAATTTTCAGAAAAAAAAGTTTTCCAAACATAGAAAAATTTTCAGAAAAAGAGTTTTCCATACTTAGAAAAATTTTCAGAAAAAGAGTTTTCCATACTTAAAAAAATTTTCAGAAAAAAAGTTTTCCATACATAGAAAAATTTTCAGAATTTTTTTTTCACTTTATACTTAGAAAATTTTCAGAAAATATTTTTTAAGCATTTTCGTTATTTACTTTACTTTTTGAAAAAGAGATAAACGTTTTGAAAAATAAAAAATTAAAATTTCAAAATTTCTTTTCTCTTTTCCTTCTCTCCTCCTTTGCCATATATCAAAAAACTAATTATGGCAAAAAAAAGAACACAAAAACATGAAGTTCTATATTGAACCAACTTTATAAACTAGACCAAACCAAATTAAATCATTCTTTTTCGGGTCCTGTCTAACCCAGTTAGCTACTTACTAACTGTCATAAACAGTAGCTTTCACTAGGGTTAGTAAAGTTAAGTGATCTGATCAAGTTAGATTTTCTAAGCTTGACATTTAACCTGATTGCTGTTCAATTGGTATTTATTACCCCAATTACTGCTGATGCACTGACTTAAAGCATCTTGAATCAAGGCATAGACCTAAGTATCTCAACCCAGTCTAGGTTATCAATCAAAAGTACCCTAAGGTGCTTGTGAGATGTTGGCTTCTAAATCTATAGGTGCATGCAGTTCTAGGGTTAGGGCCTATGCTATGTCCATTTACGAAAAAGCCCTAGTTTTGAAGGGGGTAAGTTTTTTTGAAAAAATTAAGTCGAAAAAAAATCATTTTAAATTTCAAGACTTTGATAAAAGAAATGATTTTTTCACAAAAAAATAATTAACAGATAAGAAAGTAAACCAAAGAACATGTAGAGCAGTCCTATTCTACTAAGCATAACCCTAACTGCCTTCTTAGTTAGCTAAACTCAGACTCAGGTAAGGGTTTGGTAAAGATATCAGCTAAGTTTGACTTTGAGTCCACATGTTTAAGGACTATTTCACCCCTGGCTACATGATCCCTTCCAAAATGATGTTTAACTTCTATATGCTTTGTTCTCGAGTGTTGAATTGGATTTTTAGTCAGGTTGATTGAGCTTATGTTATCAATGTAGACTTGGGTTTGGGTGTAGTCAAGCTGGAAGTCTTTAAGAGTGTGCATCATCCATAAAAGTTGTGCCACACACTCTCCTTGAGCAACATATTCTGCTTCAGTTGTAGATAGGGCTACGCAGTGTTGCTTTCTACTGCTCCAGCTGACTAGACTATATCCTAAGAGTTGACATCTTCCACTAGTACTTTTTCTATCTAATTTTCACCCAGCATAGTCAGAGTCAGAGTATCCTGATAGTTCAAAGGTGGAAGTCCTAGGATACCAAATCCCTACATTTAGTGTGCCCTTAATGTACCTAAGTACTCCTTTTAGGGCTGCATAGTGGGATTCCATAGCACAAGTTTGGTACCTAGCACACATTCCTACAGAAAATAGGATATCAGGTCTGCTAGCTGTTGGGTCCGGGTGCATGTCGACAAGGATACGAGTTCGTAAAATTTTAAATTTTTACGTGCAGCGGAAGAATTTGCATAAAATAATTTCCTAAATTATTTTAACTTCGTATCTAGTATGCAACCTTATGGTGTGTTGACATAATCATAAAATAAAACTTTGCGGAAAAGTAAACTAATTTACTTTATACCTTTCGTAACTCGAAGAAAGGGACGAGATCCAACCGTAGCGTCCCTTGGAAGCTCCGCCTCTATTCGCGTCCACGCCGAGTTCTCTTCGGGATGACTTCGCAAAGTCACGAGTTTTGTGCCAACGAGAACTACTAGATCCTCCGAAGGCACAACTAGAAGACAAGAGAAAAGATAGGAAACTAACCACCAAGTTAACGGAATCAAAATTCCGAGAAGGAGGGAGATGTGATCCGCTTCTTCTTCTTCTTGTTTGGCTTCTCCTTGGTGATCCTTGCTCACGCCAACCACTTGGAGGGATGAGGGTGCACCGGCCCTAACATGGACAAGGGGAGCCGACCCTAATCTTCAAGGAGGCCGCCGGCCCTAAAGGGAAGAGAGGGAGAAGAGAATAAGAGAGAGAGAGGGAGAGAGTTAATCTCTTGATCGCTATTTCAATTAGAACTAAGGGCTTGCCTTTGGTTCCTATATATTGTAGCATCTCCCTTGCCAAGTCTCCCTCTTAACGGAATTAACGGAATTAGTTATCATAAGAAATTTATCCTATAAATTCTCTTATGAATTATTCAGTTTAAACCAAGTTTTATTATAACTAACTTTATAATAAAACTAATTAGTTATCATAAGAAATTTATCCTATAAATTCTCTTATGAATTATTCCGTTTAAACCAAGTTTTATTATAACTAACTTTATAATAAAACTAATTAGTTATCATAAGAAATTTATCCTATAAATTCTCTTATGAATTTTATTATAACTAACTTTATAATAAAACTAATTAATCTCCCATTTTATTATGGAATAAATTTTATAAGAAATTTATAAACTTTCTTATTATGGAAAAATCAATTCATAATTGATTTTATAAAATTAAAATAAACCATTTCATGGATCATTTTAATTTCCATAAAAAGAATAAATTTCTATAAATTTATTTATATAAATTTCTTTACACAAATTTATTTATCCATAATTTATAAAACAAATCGCACTAGATTTATTTTATTAATTAAACCAATTAAATTGGTTTCTTCCCTTTAATGTGGCCGGCCAACCCAAGGGGATTGGCACCCTCTTTGGCCGGCCACACCAAGCCGAACCGATCGCGAATTAAACTCATTTAATTCGCACAATAAGCCTTCAAAAGACTTAGCCATTTTTAGCTTCCATTGCGCCTCTGATAAATTCAGATTCGTCTTATTTCTCTTGATCGGAAAATCTAATTTTCAACTCGTTTTAAATCCCTCGGATTACTCGTAGTGCGTGTGACTAAATAGGCTTTCGATTTATGTTGGCTGTCTATAATCAACAAATTAATGAATTATAGAACGATCATGAGTGGCACCTAGTAGTACATCATGACCCTCAATTAATCGAAAGATCAACGGTTGACCTCAGAAGTAATTCTGAAACCCTTCAGTAGCTCTAATGAATCGTGCCCCATTCCCTTCACCATCTTATACCCACTTGGTTCAGGACATGGTCTGTTTGTGTCAGTCCCCACTCGACTGACTACGTCACACCTAGCCCATGTAGTGTCTTTCTCGTCCTTTGGATTTCTAATTACTCTCATGTATCTAAGAGACTTGCACTCTTAACATGATATACTCTGGCCAGAGGTTTTGAGTAACAATCCGACGATAGGCCTGGGTATACATCACCTCCCAAGGAGTGGTGAATCCTTTGTAGGCTGTTCAAACATCTTCGGGCACTTCGGCTTATACCCAATCATCCTGGGTCCACACCTCCTTGGAGATGCTTGCTTAAGATGTTAAAGTATAAGTCTCCATGACCAAGATGACTTGAACACCGCAAGTCAAAGGAACATCGTACTTAAGCCGCAGTAAGAACTTCATTGACATATCTATATAGATAACCATATGAAGTATTACAGCTAGTCACTCCAATGAACTAGTTCCCTTAACTAGCATCCATGTTTATCTCCGGACATCCCAATGTCACCAGCCAGTGAGAATCAGCTGATTAGAGAATAACCCATGCTAGTCTCAACAGAATTGATAGTGTCCGTATTTATCAATTCATCGACTAGGGATATTTTCAATACTTCACATTTGCACATTTAGAGATAATCACTAGTTGTGATCCCATCACAAATTCTCTTATGCTGTGAGTTGTATTGCGGGCATTCAGTAGATGAGTTTAAGATCCCAATCAAATACACAAACATGTATACTCAAATAGTGAATTATCATTTATTAAAATAAATGTTTACAATCGTAAAGCGATTGCCTTAGGACACTTCTCTCATATCACTAACAAACTCCCACTTGGCCTAATGCCAATCGCTACGGTATCCAATACCACAGGCTCTAACATGACCCTCAAACTGCTCTGAGGTAAGGCCTTAGTTAAAGGATCCGCTAAATTTCTTTCAGTGGGAATTTTCTCAATTTATATGTCATTCCTACTTATAATCTCTCTGATCAGATGATAGCGGCGAAGCACGTGTTTGGATCGCTGATGAGACCTTGGTTCCTTTGCTTGTGCAATAGCTCCATTGTTGTCGCAGTAAACCGGCACTGCATCATCAATGGTTGGAACCACACCAAGTTCGGAGACGAACTTCTTGATCCAGACTGCTTCCTTTGCTGCTTCCGAAGCTGCGATATATTCCGCTTCCGTGGTGGAATCCGCTACGGTGTCTTGTTTGGAACTTTTCCAACTTATTGCGCCTCCATTCAAAATAAATATGTATCCAGACTGAGATTTGGAGTCATCCTTATCTGTCTGGAAACTGGCATCTGTATACCCACGTATTACCATATCTCCTTCTCCATATATTAGGAACACATCCTTAGTTCTTCTTAAGTACTTAAGGATTGTCTTAACAGCCGCCCAATGATCCATTCCTGGATCCGACTGGTATCTGCTTGTGACGCTCAAAGCATACGATACATCGGGCCTAGTACATAACATAGCATACATGATAGATCCTATCGCGGATGCATAGGGAATCTTATTCATGCAAATCCTCTCGTCTTCTGTGCGCGGACACATAGACTTTGAAAGGTTGATCCCATGCCTGATGGGAAGGTAACCTTTCTTGGATTCCGACATGCTAACCTTTTTAGCACTCGGTCTATATATGTAGACTGCGAAAGACCAAGCAACCGTTTTGATCTATCTCTATAGATTCTAATCCCAAGGATATAGGTTGCTTCTCCCAGGTCTTTCATGGAGAAAGTTTTGGACAACCAAATTTTAACTGTCTGTAAGACTGATATATCGTTTCCTATAAGTAAGATGTCATCGACATATAATACTAGGAATACGACTGCACTCCCACTAACCTTCTTGTACACACAAGGTTCGTCTGGATTTTGTGAGAAATCAAACTTTTGATTGTCTCATCAAAACGGATGTTCCAGCTCCTAGATGCTTGCTTCAGTCCATATATGGATCGTCGAAGCTTGCATACTTTGGTTTTATCAACCGATGTGAAACCTTCAGGTTGTATCATGTATACATCCTCAAGCAGGTTTCCGTTAAGGAAAGCTGTTTTCACATCCATTTGCCATATCTCATAATCATAATGAGCTGCTATGGCTAGGAGCATCCGAATGGATTTAAGCATAGCTACTGGCGAATAGGTTTCGTCATAATCAATTCCTTGCTTCTGACGATATCCTTTTGCCACTAATCTAGCCTTAAAGGTAACAACATTACCTTCCATGTCGGTTTTCTTCTTGAAAACCCACTTGCACCCTATGGGCTTAATCCCTTCAGGTGGGTTAACCAAGTCCCATACTTGGTTTTCGTACATGGAATCCATTTCCGACTTCATGGCCTCAAGCCATTTGTCCCTTTCTGAACTTTTCAGAACATCTTCATAACTGATAGGTTCGTCATCGCTTATGAGTAACACGTCGTTCGATTCACTTACGAGAAATCCGTATCTCTCTGGAATATTGCGTGTCCTATCAGATCTACGAAGAGGTGGTGTAGTTTTAGGTTCAACTGATAGCTCATCATTATGAGGTATTGGTTGTGGGTCTAGACTAGGTGTCTCTGTAATGTCTATTGGAGTTTCTTGAACTTCATCAAGTTCAATGCCACTCCCACTGTTTTCTTGTAAAAGAAATTCTTTTTCCAGAAATACAGCATGCCTTGAAACAAACACCTTTTGTTCCAAGGGATGATAGAATTGGTAACCCTTCGTTTCCTTAGGGTATCCAATAAATAGACATTTATCAGACTTAGCATCCAATTTGTCTGATACAATCCGCTTCACATAAGCAGGACAACCCCATATCTTAAGGTGAGTTAAGTGGGGTTTCTTACTATTCCATGTCTCATATGGAGTAGTAGAGACTACCTTGGTCGGGACTCTGTTTAGCAAGTAAACAGCTGTCTTAAGTGCATAGCCCCAAAAGGATTTTGGAAGAGTTGCATGATTCATCATCGACCTAACCATGTCCATCAAGGTTCGGTTGCGCCTCTCAGATACACCATTATGCTGTGGTGTATACGGCGGAGTCCATTGGGATAATATCCCATTGTCCCTAAGATAATCTTGAAACTCTTGACTTAAGTATTCACCACCCCGATCGGATCGAAGTATTTTAATACTTTTGCCAAGCTGTTTCTCTACTTCATTTCTGAACTCTTTGAATTTCTCAAAGGCTTCAGATTTGTGTTTCATCAAGAACACGTACCCGAATCGTGAGTGATCATCGATAAAGGTGATGAAGTAGCTATAGCCTCCTTGTGCAAGAGTTGACATTGGTCCACATACATCAGTATGTATTAGACCAAGCAATTCTCCCACTGGATTACCTTTTCCGGAAAGGGTAATTTGGTCATCTTGCCTTTTAAGCATGATTCGCATGTATCAAATGAACCGGGTTCAAATGATTCCAAATTCCACATCGGTGTAATTCGGTCATGCGTTTCTTACTTACATGGCCAAGACGCAATGCCAAGTGTAGGAGTCTATTCGATTATCTATTCGAGCACGTTTGTTGCTAACTTCGATATTAAAAACGTCACTGGATAAATCTAACGTGTAGATACCATTGCACAAAGTTCCATTCCCATAAAGAACGCCATTTAAAGTTATGTAACAACAATTGTTACTAAAAGTTAAATGATAACCCTTTTCATTCAAACATGAAATAGATACAATGTTCTTTATTAACAAAGGAACAAAATAACAATTATCCAATTCTAAGACACGTCCTGTAGGGAGCTTTAGCAAATATGTTCCGATGGCAACAGCAGCAATCTTTGCTCCGTTTCCAACTCGCAAATTCGCTTCTCCCTTGACGAGTCTTCTTCTATTCCTTAGCCATTGTATGTCATTACATATATGTGAGCTACACTTAGTATCAAGTACCCATGTGTTTGAGGAAATAGAGTGACATTCAATAACGAAGATACTTGAAGAGGATGGGGCATCGGATGCCTTCTCTTTCAAGGACTCAAGATAAACCTTGCAGTTTCTTCGCCAGTGACCCTCCTTGCCACAGCGATGGCAAGTGCCTTTTAGGGTATTTTCAGTCTTTTTGGCCTTTTTCTTCTTTCTCTTATTCTGTTCTTTGGCCTTCCTCTTAGAACATTTCTTCAAGGAACCAACTAACAGTACCGTCTTCTGATCCTGCTTCACAGAAGGCTCTACAGTCTTCAGCGGGTTGAGCAACTCAGGAAACTGGTCCAGAGTTGCATCTTCAGGAGGACGGTTAGGAAGTTGATCTTCAAGGACATAAGCAAGCTTCTCTACCTTGAGGACTATCCTCAGGTTTCGAAGCCAGTCCATGAAGTTTGGCCCAGTCAGTTTATTGGTGTCCAAAATGGAACGCAAATTCAGAGAAGACATGATCGAGTGATTATCCTAGAAATACAATTTGAGCTTATGTGAGAAGAATGATTAAAGAATATATCAATATACATAAATTGAAATCCTATTTATTTTTCAAATTGAATAACCCTTTTTATCAATTCGGGAGATCGTAGGAACATCTGCAAATAGGTTGATATCCAACCATAGATAAGAACAACCATGACTGTGGTCATCAAGTTATTCTTAGCTATGAAGGTAGGTAATTATACCGATTACACATCACATATATGTAACTATCACATTATGCTATTAACTAATTGAATGTTTACATAAAACATTGGGTTGTTAACTCATTAACAAGTATGCAACAATAAACATCGCACCCAACTCCACCTCTCTTTACATCGACCTTGGCTGTGGCACAACAAATCGATACTCCAAGCTTAAGGCTGACCCATTAATCAAGAAATAGTTTTAATATGGTTGGAGCTCATTCAACCGCTTAGTCAGGCTTGGATGTGTCCAACAACCAAAACTAATGATTGACCTCTGACTCCAACTATATTATTCATAAACTAATTCCATGGTTTGAACATGTTGAGGTTCAAGTCGGGCATGGATGTGTCCT